>JARGCV010001292.1:0-38032 GCA_034064705.1 Bothrops alternatus | reverse complement strand
CAATCTCCTTCCATCTCCATCTCCATCCATTCCCCTTCAATTTCTTTCTCCTTCCTTCCTTCTTCCATTCTTCCTTTCCCCTTCAATCTCCTTCCATCTCCATCTCTATCCCTTCCCCTTCATTTCTTTCTCCTTCCTTCCTTCATTCCATCCTTCCTTTCCCCTTCAATCTTCCTTCCTTCCATCTCCATCACTTCCCCTTTAATCTCTCTCTCTCCTTCCATTCTTCCCTTCCCCTTCAATCTCCTTCCTTCTCCATCTCCTTCCTTTCCCCTTCAAGTCTTCCTTCCTTCTCCATCTCCTTCCTTTCCCCTTCAATCTTCTTCCTTCCTTCCTTCCTTCCATCTCCATCCCTTCCTCCCCTTCAATCTTTCTCCTTCCTGCCTTCCTTCCTTCCTGCCTTCCTTCCTTCCTTCCTTCCCCTTCAACCTCCTTCCTTCTCCATCTCCTTCCTTTCCCCTTCAATCATATCCTATGCCTTCCTTACTTCCTTCCCTCCATCTCCACCTCCATCCCTTCCCTTTCAATCTCTCTCCTTCCTTCCTTCCTTCCTTCCTTCCTTCCTTCCTTCCTTCCTTCCTTCCCTCCCCTTCAATCTCCTTCCTTCTCCATCTCTATCCTTTCCCCTTCAATCTCCTTCCTTCTCCATCTCCTTCCTTTCCCCTTCAATCTCCTTCCATCTCCATCTCTATCCTTTCCCCTTCAATTTCTTTCTCCTTCCTTCCTTCCTTCCATCCTTCCTTTCCCCTTCAATCTTCCTTCCTTCCATCTCCATCACTTCCCATTCAATCTCTCTCTCTCCTTCCTTTCTTCCCTTCCCCTTCAATCTCCTTCCTTCTCCATCTCCTTCTTTTCCCCTTCAATCTTCCTTCCTTCTCCATCTCCTTCCGTTCCCCTTCAATCTTCCTTCCTTCCTTCCTTCCTTCCATCTCCATCTCCATCTCCGTCTCCATCCCTTCCCCTTCAATCTTTCTCGTTCCTGCCTTCCTTCCTTCCTGCCTTCCTTCCTTCCTTCCCCTTCAATCTCCTTCCTTCCTTCCATCTCCACCTCCATCCCTTCCTTTCAATCTCTCTCCTTCCTTCCCTTCCTTCCCTCCCCTTCAATCTCCTTCCTTCTCCATCTTCTTCCTTTCCCCTTCAATCTTCCTTCCTTCCTTTCCCCTTCAATCTCCTTCCTTCTCCATCTCCTTCCTTTCCCCTTCAATCTCCTTCCATCTCCATCTCTATCCCTTCCCCTTCAATTTCTTTCTTTTTCCTTCCTTCCTTCCATCCTTCCTTTCCCCTTCAATCTTCCTTCCTTCCATCTCCATCACTTCCCCTTCAATCTCTCTCTCTCCTTCCTTTCTTCCCTTCCCCTTCAATCTCCTCCTTCTCATCTCCTTCCTTTCCCCTTCAATCTTCCTTCCTTCTCCATCTCCTTCCTTTCCCCTTCAATCTTCCTTCCTTCCTTCCTTCCTTCCATCTCCATCTCCATCTCCATCCCTTCCCCTTCAATCTTTCTCCTTCCTGCCTTCCTTCCTTCCTTCCCCTTCATCTCCTTCCTTCTCCATCTCCTTCCTTTCCCGTTCAATCTTCCTTCCTTCCTTCCATCTCCACCTCCATCCCTTCCCTTTCAATCTCTCTCCTTCCTTCCTTCCTTCCCTCCCCTTCAATCTCCTTCCTTCTCCATCTTCTTCCTTTCCCCTTCAATCTCCTTCCTTCTCCCTCTCCTTCCTTTCCCCTTCAATCTCCTTCCATCTCCATCTCTATCCCTTCCCCTTCAATTTCTTTCTCCTTCCTTCTTTCCTTCCTTCCATTCTTCCTTTCCCCTTCAATCTCCTTCCATCTCCATCTCTATCCCTTCCCCTTCAATTTCTTTCTCCTTCCTGCCTTCCTTCCTTCCTGCCTTCCTTCCTTCCTTCCCCTTCAATCTCCTTCCTTCTCCATTTCCTTCCTTTCCCCTTCAATCATCCTTCCTTCGTTTCCCCTTCAATCTCCTTCCTTCTCCATCTCCTTCCTTTCCCCTTCAATCTCCTTCCATCTCCATCTCTATTCCTTCCCCTTCAATTTCTTTCTCCTTCCTTCCTTCCTTCCTTCCATCCTTCCTTTCCCCTTCAATCTTCCTTCCTTCCATCTCCATCACTTCCCCTTCAATCTCTCTCTCTCCTTCCTTTCTTCCCTTCCCCTTCAATCTCCTTCCTTCTCCATCTCCTTCCTTTCCCCTTCAATCTTCCTTCCTTCTCCATCTCCTTCCTTTCCCCTTCAATCTTCCTTCCTTCCTTCCTTCCTTCCATCTCCATCTCCATCCCTTCCCCTTCAATCTTTCTCCTTCCTGCCTTCCTGCCTTCCTTCCTTCCCACTCAATCTCCTTCCTTCTCCATCTCCTTCCGTTCCCCCTTCAATCTTCCTTCCTTCCTTCCTTTCCCCTTCTATCTTCTTTCCTTCCTTCCATCTCTATCTCCATCCCTTCCCCTTCAATCTCTTTTTCCTTCCTTTCTTCCTTCCTTCCATCCTTCCTTTCCCCTTCAATCTTCCATCCTTCCTTCCTTCCCCTTCAATCTCCTTCCATCTCCATCTCCATCCATTCCCCTTCAATTTCTTTCTCCTTCCTTCCTTCCTTCCTTCCTTCCTTCCATTCTTCCTTTCCCCTTCAATCTTCCATCCTTCCTTCCTTCCCCCTTCAGTCTCCTTCCTTCTCCATCTCCTTCCTTTCCCCTTCATTCTTCCTTCCTTCCTTTCCTTTCCCCCTTCAATCTCCTTCCTTCTCCATCTCCTTCCTTTCCCCTTCAATCTCCTTCCATCTCCATCTCTATCCCTTCCCTTTCAATTTCTTTCTCCTTCCTTCCTTCCTTCCATCCTTCCTTTCCCCTTCAATCTTCCTTCCTTCTCCATCTCCTTCCTTTCCCCTTCAAACTTCCTTCCTTCCTTCCTTCCTTCCTTCCAGCCATCTCCATCTCCATCTCCATCCCTTCCCCTTCAATCTTTCTCCTTCCTGCCTTCCTTCCTTCCTGCCTGCCTTCCTTCCTTCCTTCCCCTTCAATCTCCTTCCTTCTCCATCTCCTTCCTTTCCCCTTCAATCTTCCTTCCTTCCTTCCTTCCATCTCCACCTCCATCCCTTCCCCTTCAATCTCTCTCCTTCCTTCCTTCCTTCCTTCCTTCCCACCCCTTCAATCTCCTTCCTTCTCCATCTTCTTCCTTTCCCCTTCAATCTCCTTCCTTCTCCATCTCCTTCCTTTCCCTTCAATCTCCTTCCATCTCCATCTCTATCCCTTCCCCTTCAATTCTTTCTCCTTCCTTCCTTCCTTCCATCCTTCCTTTCGCCTTCAAACTTCCTTCCTTCCATCTCCATCACTTCCCATTCAATCTCTCTCTCTCCTTCCTTTCTTCCCTTCCCCTTCAATCTCCTTCCTTCTCCATCTCCTTCCTTTCCCTTCAATCTTCCTTCCTTCTCCATCTCCTTCCTTTCCCCTTCAATCTTCCTTCCTTCCTTCCTTCCTTCCATCTCCATCTCCATCTCCATCTCCATCTCCATCTCCATCTCCATCCCTTCCCCTTCAATCTTTCTCGTTCCTGCCTTCCTTCCTTCCTGCCTTCCTTCCTTCCCCTTCAATCTCCTTCCTTCTCCATCTCCTTCCTTTCCCCTTCAATCTTCCTTCCTTCCTTCCATCTCCACCTCCATCCCTTCCCTTTCAATCTCTCTCCTTCCTTCCTTCCTTCCTTCCCTCCTCTTCAATCTCCTTCCTTCTCCATCTTCTTCCTTTCCCCTTCAATCTTCCTTCTTTCCTTTCCCCTTCAATCTCCTTCCTTCTCCATCTCCTTCCTTTCCCCTTCAATCTACTTCCATCTCCATCTCTATCCCTTCCCCCTTCAATTTCTTTCTTTTTCCTTCCTTCCTTCCATCCTTCCTTTCCCCTTCAATCTTCCTTCCTTCTCCATCTCCTTCCTTTCCCCTTCAATCTTCCTTCCTTCTCCATCTCCTTCCTTTCCCCTTCAATCTTCCTTCCTTCCTCTTCCTTCCTTCCTTCCTTCCTTCCTTCCTTCCTTCCATCTCCATCTCCATCCCTTCCCCTTCAATCTTTCTCCCTTCCTGCCTTCCTTCCTTCCTTCCTTCCTTCCTTCCTGCCTTCCTTCCTTCCCTTTCAATCTCCTTCCTTCTCCATCTCCTTCCTTTCCCCTTCAATCTTCCTTCCTTCCTTCCTTTTTCCATCTCCATCTCCATCCCTTCCCTTTCAATTTCTCTCCTTCCTTCCTTCCTTCCCTTTCAATCTCCTTCCTTCTCCATCTCCTTCCTTTCCCCTTTAATCTTCTTCCTTCCTTCCTTTCCCCTTCAATCTTCCTTCCTTCCATCTCCATCTCCATCCCTTCCCCTTCAATCTTTCTCCTTCCTGCCTTCCTTCCTGCCTGCCTTCCTTCCTTCCCTTTCAATCTCTTTCCTTCTCCATCTCCTTCCTTTCACCTTCAATCTTCCTTCCTTCCTTCCTTTCCCCTTCAATTTCCTTCCTTCTCCATCTCCTTCCTTTCCCCTTCAATCTTCTTTCCTTCCTTCCATCTCTATCTCCATCCCTTCCCCTTCAATCTCTTTTCCTTCCTTTCTTCCTTCCTTCCTTCCATCCTTCCTTTCCCCTTCAATCTTTCATCCTTCCTTCCTTCCCCTTCAATCTTCTTCCATCTCCATCTCCATCCATTCCCCTTCAATTTCTTTCTCCTTCCTTCCTTCCTTCCATTCTTCCTTTCCCCTTCAATCTCCTTCCATCTCCATCTCTATCCCTTCCCCTTCAATTTCTTTCTCCTTCCTTCCTTCATTCCATCCTTCCTTTCCCCTTCAATCTTCCTTCCTTCCATCTCCATCACTTCCCCTTTAATCTCTCTCTCTCCTTCCATTCTTCCCTTCCCCTTCAATCTCCTTCCTTCTCCATCTCCTTCCTTTCCCCTTCAATCTTCCTTCCTTCTCCATCTCCTTCCTTTCCCCTTCAATCTTCCTTCCTTCCTTCCTTCCTTCCATCTCCATCTCCATCCCTTCCCCTTCAATCTTTCTCCTTCCTGCCTTCCTTCCTTCCGCCTGCCTGCCTTCCTTCCTTCCTTCCCCTTCAACCTCCTTCCTTCTCCATCTCCTTCCTTTCCCCTTCAATCTTCCTTCCTTCCTTACTTCCTTCCTTCCATCTCCACCTCCATCCCTTCCCTTTCAATCTCTCTCCTTCCTTCCTTCCTTCCTTCCTTCCCTCCCCTTCAATCTCCTTCCTTCTCCATCTTCTTCCTTTCCCCTTCAATCTCCTTCCATCTCCATCTCTATCCTTTCCCCTTCAATTTCTTTCTCCTTCCTTCCTTCCTTCCATCCTTCCTTTCCCCTTCAATCTTCCTTCCTTCCATCTCCATCACTTCCCATTCAATCTCTCTCTCTCCTTCCTTTCTTCCCTTCCCCTTCAATCTCCTTCCTTCTCCATCTCCTTCCTTTCCCCTTCAATCTTCCTTCCTTCCTTCCTTCCTTCCTTCCTTCCTTCCTTCCTTCCTTCCTTCCTTCCATCTCCATCTCCATCTCCATCTCCATCTCCATCCCTTCCCCTTCAATCTTTCTCGTTCCTGCCTTCCTTCCTTCCTGCCTTCCTTCCTTCCTTCCCTTTCAATCTCCTTCCTTCTCCATCTCCTTCCTTTCCCCTTCAATCTTCCTTCCTTCCTTCCATCTCCACCTCCATCCCTTCCCTTTTCAATCTCTCTCCTTCCTTCCTTCCTTCCCTCCCCTTCAATCTCCTTCCTTCTCCATCTTCTTCCTTTCCCCTTCAATCTTCCTTCCTTCCTTTCCCCTTCAATCTCCTTCCTTCTCCTTCTCCTTCCTTTCCCCTTCAATCTCCTTCCATCTCCATCTCTATCCCTTCCCCTTCAATTTCTTTCTTTTCCTTCCTTCCTTCCATCCTTCCTTTCCCCTTCAATTTTCCTTCCTTCCATCTCCATCACTTCCCCTTCAATCTCTCTCTCTCCTTCCTTTCTTCCCTTCCCCTTCAATCTCCTTCCTTCTCCATCTCCTTCCTTTCCCCTTCAATCTTCCTTCCTTCTCCATCTCCTTCCTTTCCCCTTCAATCTTCCTTCCTTCCTTCCTTCCTTCCATCTCCATCTCCATCTCCATCCCTTCCCCTTCAATCTTTCTCCTTCCTGCCTTCCTTCCTTCCTGCCTTCCTTCCTTCCTTCCCCTTCAATCTCCTTCCTTCTCCATCTCCTTCCTTTCCCCTTCAATCATCCTTCCTTCCTTCCATCTCCACCTCCATCCCTTCCCTTTCAATCTCTCTCCTTCCTTCCTTCCTTCCCTCCCCTTCAATCTCCTTCCTTCTCCATCTTCTTCCTTTCCCCTTCAATCTCCTTCCTTCTCCATCTCCTTCCTTTCCCCTTCAATCTCCTTCCATCTCCATCTCTATCCCTTCCCCTTCAATTTCTTTCTCCTTCCTTCCTTCCTTCCTTCCATTCTTCCTTTCCCCTTCAATCTCCTTCCATCTCCATCTCTATCCCTTCCCCTTCAATTTCTTTCTCCTTCCTGCCTTCCTTCCTTCCTGCCTTCCTTCCTTCCTTCCCCTTCAATCTCCTTCCTTCTCCATTTCCTTCCTTTCCCCTTCAATCATCCTTCCTTCGTTTCCCCTTCAATCTCCTTCCTTCTCCATCTCCTTCCTTTCCCCTTCAATCTCCTTCCATCTCCATCTCTGTTCCTTCCCCTTCAATTTCTTTCTCCTTCCTTCCTTCCTTCCTTCCTTCCATCCTTCCTTTCCCCTTCAATCTTATTTCCTTCCATCTCCATCACTTCCCCTTCAATCTCTCTCTCTCCTTCCTTTCTTCCCTTCCCCTTCAATCTCCTTCCTTCTCCATCTCCTTCCTTTCCCCTTCAATCTTCCTTCCTTCTCCATCTCCTTCCTTTCCCCTTCAATCTTCCTTCCTTCCTTCCTTCCTTCCATCTCCATCTCCATCCCTTCCCCTTCAATCTTTCTCCTTCCTGCCTTCCTTCCTTCCCACTCAATCTCCTTCCTTCTCCATCTCCTTCCGTTCCCCTTCAATCTTCCTTCCTTCCTTCCTTTCCCCTTCAATTTCCTTCCTTCTCCATCTCCTTCCTTTCCCCTTCAATCTTCTTTCCTTCCTTCCATCTCTATCTCCATCCCTTCCCCTTCAATCTCTTTTTCCTTCCTTTCTTCCTTCCTTCCATCCTTCTTTTCCCCTTCAATCTTCCATCCTTCCTTCCTTCCCCTTCAATCTCCTTCCATCTCCATCTCCATCCATTCCCCTTCAATTTCTTTCTCCTTCCTTCCTTCCTTCCTTCCTTCCTTCCATTCTTCCTTTCCCCTTCAATCTTCCATCCTTCCTTCCTTCCCCTTCAGTCTCCTTCCTTCTCCATCTCCTTCCTTTCCCCTTCATTCTTCCTTCCTTCCTTTCCCCTTCAATCTCCTTCCTTCTCCATCTCCTTCCTTTCCCCTACAATCTCCTTCCATCTCCATCTCTATCCCTTCCCTTTCAATTTCTTTCTCCTTCCTTCCTTCCTTCCTTCCATCCTTCCTTTCCCCTTCAATCTTCCTTCCTTCTCCATCTCCTTCCTTTCCCTTCAAACTTCCTTCCTTCCTTCCTTCCTTCCTTCCAGCCATCTCCATCTCCATCTCCATCCCTTCCCCTTCAATCTTTCTCCTTCCTGCCTTCCTTCCTTCCTGCCTGCCTTCCTTCCTTCCTTCCCCTTCAATCTCCTTCCTTCTCCATCTCCTTCCTTTCCCCTTCAATCTTCCTTCCTTCCTTCCTTCCATCTCCACCTCCATCCCTTCCCCTTCAATCTCTCTCCTTCCTTCCTTCCTTCCTTCCTTCCCTCCCCTTCAATCTCCTTCCTTCTCCATCTTCTTCCTTTCCCCTTCAATCTCCTTCCTTCTCCATCTCCTTCCTTTCCCCTTCAATCTCCTTCCATCTCCATCTCTATCCCTTCCCCTTCAATTTCTTTCTCCTTCCTTCCTTCCTTCCATCCTTCCTTTCCCCTTCAATCTTCCTTCCTTCCATCTCCATCACTTCCCATTCAATCTCTCTCTCTCCTTCCTTTCTTCCCTTCCCCTTCAATCTCCTTCCTTCTCCATCTCCTTCCTTTCCCCTTCAATCTTCCTTCCTTCTCCATCTCCTTCCTTTCCCCTTCAATCTTCCTTCCTTCCTTCCTTCCTTCCATCTCCATCTCCATCTCCATCTCCATCTCCATCTCCATCCCTTCCCCTTCAATCTTTCTCGTTCCTGCCTTCCTTCCTTCCTGCCTTCCTTCCTTCCTTCCCCTTCAATCTCCTTCCTTCTCCATCTCCTTCCTTTCCCCTTCAATCTTCCTTCCTTCCTTCCATCTCCACCTCCATCCCTTCCCTTTCAATCTCTCTCCTTCCTTCCTTCCTTCCTTCCCTCCCCTTCAATCTCCTTCCTTCTCCATCTTCTTCCTTTCCCCTTCAATCTTCCTTCCTTCCTTTCCCCTTCAATCTCCTTCCTTCTCCATCTCCTTCCTTTCCCCTTCAATCTCCTTCCATCTCCATCTCTATCCCTTCCCCTTCAATTTCTTTCTTTTTCCTTCCTTCCTTCCATCCTTCCTTTCCCCTTCAATCTTCCTTCCTTCTCCATCTCCTTCCTTTCCCCTTCAATCTTCCTTCCTTCTCCATCTCCTTCCTTTCCCCTTCAATCTTCCTTCCTTCCTTCCTTCCTTCCTTCCTTCCTTCCATCTCCATCTCCATCCCTTCCCCTTCAATCTTTCTCCTTCCTGCCTTCCTTCCTTCCTTCCTTCCTTCCTGCCTTCCTTCCTTCCCTTTCAATCTCCTTCCTTCTCCATCTCCTTCCTTTCCCCTTCAATCTTCCTTCCTTCCTTCCTTCCTTCCTTCCTTCCTTCCTTCCATCTCCATCTCCATCCCTTCCCTTTCAATTTCTCTCCTTCCTTCCTTCCTTCCTTCCCTTTCAATCTCCTTCCTTCTCCATCTCCTTCCTTTCCCCTTCAATCTTCCTTCCTTCCTTCCTTCCATCTCGACCTCCATCCCTTCCCTTTCAATCTCTCTCCTTCCTTCCTTCCTTCCTTCCCTCCCCTTCAATCTTATTCCTTCTCCATCTTCTTTCTTTCCCCTTCAATCTCCTTCCTTCTCCATCTCCTTCCTTTCCCCTTCAATCTCCTTCCATCTCCATCTCTATCCCTTCCCCTTCAATTTCTTTCTCCTTCCTTCCTTCCTTCCATCCTTCCTTTCCCCTTCAATCTTCCTTCCTTCCATCTCCATCACTTCCCCTTCAATCTCTCTCTCTCCTTCCTTTCTTCCCTTCCCCTTCAATCTCCTTCCTTCTCCATCTCCTTCCTTTCCCCTTCAATCTTCCTTCCTTCTCCATCTCCTTCCTTTCCCCTTCAATCTTCCTTCCTTCCTTCCTTCCATCTCCATCTCCATCTCCATCTCCATCCCTTCCCCTTCAATCTTTCTCCTTCCTGCCTTCCTTCCTTCCTGCCTTCCTTCCTTCCTTCCCCTTCAATCTCCTTCCTTCTCCATCTCCTTCCTTTCCCCTTCAATCTCCTTCCATCTCCATCTCTATCCCTTCCCCTTCAATCTTTCTCCTTCCTGCCTTCCTTCCATCCTTCCCCTTCAATCTCCTTCCTTCTCCATCTCCTTCCTTTCACCTTCAATCTTCCTTCCTTCTCCATCTCCATCCCTTCCCCTTCAATCTTTCTCCTTCCTGCCTTCCTTCCTTCCTTCCCCTTCAATCTCCTTCCTTCTCCATCTCCTTCCTTTCACCTTCAATCTTCCTTCCTTCCTTCCTTCCTTCCTTCCTTCCTTCCATCTCCATCTCCATCCCTTCCCCTTCAATCTTTCTCCTTCCTGCCTTCCTTCCTTCCTTCCTTCCTTCCTTCCTTCCTTCCTTCCCCTTCAATCTCCTTTCTTCTCCATCTCCTTCCTTTCCCCTTCAATCTTCCTTCCTTCTTTCCTTCCTTCCCCATCAATCTCCTTCCTTCTCCACCTCCTTCCTTTCCCCTTCAATCTCCTTCCTTCTCCATTTCCTTCCTTTCCCCTTCAATCTTCCTTCCTTCGTTTCCCCTTCAATCTCCTTCCTTCTCCATCTCCTTCCTTTCCCCTTCAATCTCCTTCCATCTCCATCTCTATCCCTTCCCCTTCAATTTCTTTCTCCTTCCTTCCTTCCTTCCATCCTTCCTTTCCCCTTCAATCTTCCTTCCTTCCATCTCCATCACTTCCCCTTCAATCTCTCTCTCTCCTTCCTTTCTTCCCTTCCCCTTCAATCTCCTTCCTTCTCCATCTCCTTCCTTTCCCCTTCAATCTTCCTTCCTTCCTTCCTTTCCCCTTCAATTTCCTTCCTCCTCCATCTCCTTCCTTTCCCCTTCAATCTTCTTTCCTTCCTTCCATCTCTATCTCCATCCCTTCCCCTTCAATCTCTTTTTCCTTCCTTTCTTCCTTCCTTCCTTCCATCCTTCCTTTCCCCTTCAATCTTCCATCCTTCCTTCCTTCCCCTTCAATCTCCTTCCATCTCCATCTCCATCCATTCCCCTTCAATTTCTTTCTCCTTCCTTCCTTCCTTCCATTCTTCCTTTCCCCTTCAATCTCCTTCCATCTCCATCTCTATCCCTTCCCCTTCAATTTCTTTCTCCTTCCTTCCTTCATTCCATCCTTCCTTTCCCCTTCAATCTTCCTTCCTTCCATCTCCATCACTTCCCCTTTAATCTCTCTCTCTCCTTCCATTCTTCCCTTCCCCTTCAATCTCCTTCCTTCTCCATCTCCTTCCTTTCCCCTTCAATCTTCCTTCCTTCTCCATCTCCTTCCTTTCCCCTTCAATCTTCCTTCCTTCCTTCCTTCCTTCCATCTCCATCTCCATCCCTTCCCCTTCAATCTTTCTCCTTCCTGCCTTCCTTCCTTCCTGCCTGCCTTCCTTCCTTCCTTCCCCTTCAACCTCCTTCCTTCTCCATCTCCTTCCTTTCCCCTTCAATCTTCCTTCCTTCCTTACTTCCTTCCTTCCATCTCCACCTCCATCCCTTCCCTTTCAATCTCTCTCCTTCCTTCCTTCCTTCCTTCCTTCCCTCCCCTTCAATCTCCTTCCTTCTCCATCTTCTTCCTTTCCCCTTCAATCTCCTTCCTTCTCCATCTCCTTCCTTTCCCCTTCAATCTCCTTCCATCTCCATCTCTATCCTTTCCCCTTCAATTTCTTTCTCCTTCCTTCCTTCCTTCCTTCCATCCTTCCTTTCCCCTTCAATCTTCCTTCCTTCCATCTCCATCACTTCCCATTCAATCTCTCTCTCTCCTTCCTTTCTTCCCTTCCCCTTCAATCTCCTTCCTTCTCCATCTCCTTCCTTTCCCCTTCAATCTTCCTTCCTTCTCCATCTCCTTCCTTTCCCCTTCAATCTTCCTTCCTTCCTTCCTTCCATCTCCATCTCCATCCCTTCCCCTTCAATCTTTCTCCTTCCTGCCTTCCTTCCTTCCTGCCTTCCTTCCTTCCCTTTCAATCTCTTTCCTTCTCCATCTCCTTCCTTTCCCCTTCAATCTTCCTTCCTTCCTTCCTTTCCCCTTCAATTTCCTTCCTTCTCCATCTCCTTCCTTTCCCCTTCAATCTTCTTTCCTTCCTTCCATCTTTATCTCCATCCCTTCCCCTTCAATCTCTTTTTCCTTCCTTTCTTCCTTCCTTCCTTCCATCCTTCCTTTCCCCTTCAATCTTCCATCCTTCCTTCCTTCCCCTTCAATCTCCTTCCATCTCCATCTCCATCCATTCCCCTTCAATTTCTTTCTCCTTCCTTCCTTCCTTCCATTCTTCCTTTCCCCTTCAATCTCCTTCCATCTCCATCTCTATCCCTTCCCCTTCAATTTCTTTCTCCTTCCTTCCTTCATTCCATCCTTCCTTTCCCCTTCAATCTTCCTTCCTTCCTTCCTTCCTTCCATCTCCATCTCCATCCCTTCCCCTTCAATCTTTCTCCATCCTGCCTTCCTTCCTTCCTGCCTGCCTTCCTTCCTTCCTTCCCCTTCAACCTCCTTCCTTCTCCATCTCCTTCCTTTCCCCTTCAATCTTCCTTCCTTCCTTACTTCCTTCCTTCCATCTCCACCTCCATCCCTTCCCTTTCAATCTCTCTCCTTCCTTCCTTCCTTCCTTCCTTCCTTCCTTCCTTCCTTCCCTCCCCTTCAATCTCCTTCCTTCTCCATCTTCTTCCTTTCCCTTCAATCTCCTTCCTTCTCCATCTCCTTCCTTTCCCCTTCAATCTCCTTCCATCTCCATCTCTATCCTTTCCCCTTCAATTTCTTTCTCCTTCCTTCCTTCCTTCCATCCTTCCTTTCCCCTTCAATCTTCCTTCCTTCCATCTCCATCACTTCCCATTCAATCTCTCTCTCTCCTTCCTTTCTTCCCTTCCCCTTCAATCTCCTTCCTTCTCCATCTCCTTCCTTTCCCCTTCAATCTTCTTTCCTTCCTTCCTTCCTTCCTTCCTTCCATCTCCATCTCCATCTCCATCTCCATCCCTTCCCCTTCAATCTTTCTCGTTCCTGCCTTCCTTCCTTCCTGCCTTCCTTCCTTCCTTCCCTTTCAATCTCCTTCCTTCTCCATCTCCTTCCTTTCCCCTTCAATCTTCCTTCCTTCCTTCCATCTCCACCTCCATCCCTTCCCTTTCAATCTCTCTCCTTCCTTCCTTCCTTCCCTCCCCTTCAATCTCCTTCCTTCTCCATCTTCTTCCTTTCCCCTTCAATCTTCCTTCCTTCCTTTCCCCTTCAATCTCCTTCCTTCTCCATCTCCTTCCTTTCCCCTTCAATCTCCTTCCATCTCTATCCCTTCCCCTTCAATTTCTTTCTTTTTCCTTCCTTCCTTCCATCCTTCCTTTCCCCTTCAATCTTCCTTCCTTCCATCTCCATCACTTCCCCTTCAATCTCTCTCTCTCCTTCCTTTCTTCCCTTCCCCTTCAATCTCCTTCCTTCTCCATCTCCTTCCTTTCCCCTTCAATCTTCCTTCCTTCTCCATCTCCTTCCTTTCCCCTTCAATCTTCCTTCCTTCCTTCCTTCCTTCCTTCCATCTCCATCTCCATCTCCATCCCTTCCCCTTCAATCTTTCTCCTTCCTGCCTTCCTTCCTTCCTGCCTTCCTTCCTTCCTTCCCCTTCAATCTCCTTCCTTCTCCATCTCCTTCCTTTCCCCTTCAATCTTCCTTCCTTCCTTCCATCTCCACCTCCATCCCTTCCCTTTCAATCTCTCTCCTTCCTTCCTTCCTTCCCTCCCCTTCAATCTCCTTCCTTCTCCATCTTCTTCCTTTCCCCTTCAATCTCCTTCCTTCTCCATCTCCTTCCTTTCCCCTTCAATCTCCTTCCATCTCCATCTCTATCCCTTCCCCTTCAATTTCTTTCTCCTTCCTTCCTTCCTTCCTTCCATTCTTCCTTTCCCCTTCAATCTCCTTCCATCTCCATCTCTATCCCTTCCCCTTCAATTTCTTTCTCCTTCCTGCCTTCCTTCCTTCCTGCCTTCCTTCCTTCCTTCCCCTTCAATCTCCTTCCTTCTCCATTTCCTTCCTTTCCCCTTCAATCATCCTTCCTTCGTTTCCCCTTCAATCTCCTTCCTTCTCCATCTCCTTCCTTTACCCTTCAATCTCCTTCCATCTCCATCTCTATTCCTTCCCCTTCAATTTCTTTCTCCTTCCTTCCTTCCTTCCTTCCATCCTTCCTTTCCCCTTCAATCTTCCTTCCTTCCATCTCCATCACTTCCCCTTCAATCTCTCTCTCTCCTTCCTTTCTTCCCTTCCCCTTCAATCTCCTTCCTTCTCCATCTCCTTCCTTTCCCCTTCAATCTTCCTTCCTTCTCCATCTCCTTCCTTTCCCCTTCAATCTTGCTTCCTTCCTTCCTTCCTTCCATCTCCATCTCCATCCCTTCCCCTTCAATCTTTCTCCTTCCTGCCTTCCTGCCTTCCTTCCTTCCCACTCAATCTCCTTCCTTCTCCATCTCCTTCCGTTCCCCTTCAATCTTCCTTCCTTCCTTCCTTTCCCCTTCAATTTCCTTCCTTCTCCATCTCCTTCCTTTCCCCTTCAATCTTCTTTCCTTCCTTCCATCTCTATCTCCATCCCTTCCCCTTCAATCTCTTTTTCCTTCCTTTCTTCCTTCCTTCCATCCTTCCTTTCCCCTTCAATCTTCCATCCTTCCTTCCTTCCCCTTCAATCTCCTTCCATCTCCATCTCCATCCATTCCCCTTCAATTTCTTTCTCCTTCCTTCCTTCCTTCCTTCCTGCCTTCCTTCCTTCCTTCCCCTTCAATCTCCTTCCTTCTCCATTTCCTTCCTTTCCCCTTCAATCATCCTTCCTTCGTTTCCCCTTCAATCTCCTTCCTTCTCCATCTCCTTCCTTTCCCCTTCAATCTCCTTCCATCTCCATCTCTATTCCTTCCCCTTCAATTTCTTTCTCCTTCCTTCCTTCCTTCCTTCCATCCTTCCTTTCCCCTTCAATCTTCCTTCCTTCCATCTCCATCACTTCCCCTTCAATCTCTCTCTCTCCTTCCTTTCTTCCCTTCCCCTTCAATCTCCTTCCTTCTCCATCTCCTTCCTTTCCCCTTCAATCTTCCTTCCTTCTCCATCTCCTTCCTTTCCCCTTCAATCTTGCTTCCTTCCTTCCTTCCTTCCATCTCCATCTCCATCCCTTCCCCTTCAATCTTTCTCCTTCCTGCCTTCCTGCCTTCCTTCCTTCCCACTCAATCTCCTTCCTTCTCCATCTCCTTCCGTTCCCCTTCAATCTTCCTTCCTTCCTTCCTTTCCCCTTCAATTTCCTTCCTTCTCCATCTCCTTCCTTTCCCCTTCAATCTTCTTTCCTTCCTTCCATCTCTATCTCCATCCCTTCCCCTTCAATCTCTTTTTCCTTCCTTTCTTCCTTCCTTCCATCCTTCCTTTCCCCTTCAATCTTCCATCCTTCCTTCCTTCCCCTTCAATCTCCTTCCATCTCCATCTCCATCCATTCCCCTTCAATTTCTTTCTCCTTCCTTCCTTCCTTCCTTCCTTCCATTCTTCCTTTCCCCTTCAATCTTCCATCCTTCCTTCCTTCCCCTTCAGTCTCCTTCCTTCTCCATCTCCTTCCTTTCCCCTTCATTCTTCCTTCCTTCCTTTCCCCTTCAATCTCCTTCCTTCTCCATCTCCTTCCTTTCCCCTACAATCTCCTTCCATCTCCATCTCTATCCCTTCCCTTTCAATTTCTTTCTCCTTCCTTCCTTCCTTCCATCCTTCCTTTCCCCTTCAATCTTCCTTCCTTCTCCATCTCCTTCCTTTCCCCTTCAAACTTCCTTCCTTCCTTCCTTCCTTCCTTCCTTCCTTCCAGCCATCTCCATCTCCATCTCCATCCCTTCCCCTTCAATCTTTCTCCTTCCTGCCTTCCTTCCTTCCTGCCTGCCTTCCTTCCTTCCTTCCCCTTCAATCTCCTTCCTTCTCCATCTCCTTCCTTTCCCCTTCAATCTTCCTTCCTTCCTTCCTTCCATCTCCACCTCCATCCCTTCCCCTTCAATCTCGCTCCTTCCTTCCTTCCTTCCTTCCTTCCCTCCCCTTCAATCTCCTTCCTTCTCCATCTTCTTCCTTTCCCCTTCAATCTCCTTCCTTCTCCATCTCCTTCCTTTCCCCTTCAATCTCCTTCCATCTCCATCTCTATCCCTTCCCCTTCAATTTCTTTCTCCTTCCTTCCTTCCTTCCATCCTTCCTTTCCCCTTCAATCTTCCTTCCTTCCATCTCCATCACTTCCCATTCAATCTCTCTCTCTCCTTCCTTTCTTCCCTTCCCCTTCAATCTCCTTCCTTCTCCATCTCCTTCCTTTCCCCTTCAATCTTCCTTCCTTCTCCATCTCCTTCCTTTCCCCTTCAATCTTCCTTCCTTCCTTCCTTCCTTCCATCTCCATCTCCATCTCCATCTCCATCTCCATCTCCATCCCTTCCCCTTCAATCTTTCTCGTTCCTGCCTTCCTTCCTTCCTGCCTTCCTTCCTTCCTTCCCCTTCAATCTCCTTCCTTCTCCATCTCCTTCCTTTCCCCTTCAATCTTCCTTCCTTCCTTCCATCTCCACCTCCATCCCTTCCCTTTCAATCTCTCTCCTTCCTTCCTTCCTTCCTTCCCTCCCCTTCAATCTCCTTCCTTCTCCATCTTCTTCCTTTCCCCTTCAATCTTCCTTCCTTCCTTTCCCCTTCAGTCTCCTTCCTTCTCCATCTCCTTCCTTTCCCCTTCAATCTCCTTCCATCTCCATCTCTATCCCTTCCCCTTCAATTTCTTTCTTTTTCCTTCCTTCCTTCCATCCTTCCTTTCCCCTTCAATCTTCCTTCCTTCTCCATCTCCTTCCTTTCCCCTTCAATCTTCCTTCCTTCTCCATCTCCTTCCTTTCCCCTTCAATCTTCCTTCCTTCCTTCCTTCCTTCCTTCCTTCCATCTCCATCTCCATCCCTTCCCCTTCAATCTTTCTCCTTCCTGCCTTCCTTCCTTCCTTCCTTCCTTCCTGCCTTCCTTCCTTCCCTTTCAATCTCCTTCCTTCTCCATCTCCTTCCTTTCCCCTTCAATCTTCCTTCCTTCCTTCCTTCCTTCCTTCCATCTCCATCTCCATCCCTTCCCTTTCAATTTCTCTCCTTCCTTCCTTCCTTCCTTCCCTTTCAATCTCCTTCCTTCTCCATCTCCTTCCTTTCCCCTTCAATCTTCCTTCCTTCCTTCCTTCCATCTCGACCTCCATCCCTTCCCTTTCAATCTCTCTCCTTCCTTCCTTCCTTCCTTCCTTCCCTCCCCTTCAATCTCCTTCCTTCTCCATCTTCTTCCTTTCCCCTTCAATCTCCTTCCTTCTCCATCTCCTTCCTTTCCCCTTCAATCTCCTTCCATCTCCATCTCTATCCCTTCCCCTTCAATTTCTTTCTCCTTCCTTCCTTCCTTCCATCCTTCCTTTCCCCTTCAATCTTCCTTCCTTCCATCTCCATCACTTCCCCTTCAATCTCTCTCTCTCCTTCCTTTCTTCCCTTCCCCTTCAATCTCCTTCCTTCTCCATCTCCTTCCTTTCCCCTTCAATCTTCCTTCCTTCTCCATCTCCTTCCTTTCCCCTTCAATCTTCCTTCCTTCCTTCCTTCCATCTCCATCTCCATCTCCATCTCCATCCCTTCCCCTTCAATCTTTCTCCTTCCTGCCTTCCTTCCTTCCTGCCTTCCTTCCTTCCTTCCCCTTCAATCTCCTTCCTTCTCCATCTCCTTCCTTTCCCCTTCAATCTCCTTCCATCTCCATCTCTATCCCTTCCCCTTCAATCTTTCTCCTTCCTGCCTTCCTTCCATCCTTCCCCTTCAATCTCCTTCCTTCTCCATCTCCTTCCTTTCACCTTCAATCTTCCTTCCTTCTCCATCTCCATCCCTTCCCCTTCAATCTTTCTCCTTCCTGCCTTCCTTCCTTCCTTCCCCTTCAATCTCCTTCCTTCTCCATCTCCTTCCTTTCACCTTCAATCTTCCTTCCTTCCTTCCTTCCTTCCTTCCTTCCTTCCATCTCCATCTCCATCCCTTCCCCTTCAATCTTTCTCCTTCCTGCCTTCCTTCCTTCCTGCCTTCCTTCCTTCCTTCCTTCCTTCCTTCCCCTTCAATCTCCTTTCTTCTCCATCTCCTTCCTTTCCCCTTCAATCTTCCTTCCTTCTTTCCTTCCTTCCCCATCAATCTCCTTCCTTCTCCATCTCCTTCCTTTCCCCTTCAATCTCCTTCCATCTCCATCTCTATCCCTTCCCCTTCAATTTCTTTCTCCTTCCTTCCTTCCTTCCATCCTTCCTTTCCCCTTCAATCTTCCTTCCTTCCATCTCCATCACTTCCCCTTCAATCTCTCTCTCTCCTTCCTTTCTTCCCTTCCCCTTCAATCTCCTTCCTTCTCCATCTCCTTCCTTTCCCCTTCAATCTTCCTTCCTTCTCCATCTCCTTCCTTTCCCCTTCAATCTTCCTTCCTTCCTTCCTTCCATCTCCATCTCCATCTCCATCTCCATCCCTTCCCCTTCAATCTTTCTCCTTCCTGCCTTCCTTCCTTCCTGCCTTCCTTCCTTCCTTCCCCTTCAATCTCCTTCCTTCTCCATCTCCTTCCTTTCCCCTTCAATCTCCTTCCATCTCCATCTCTATCCCTTCCCCTTCAATCTTTCTCCTTCCTGCCTTCCTTCCATCCTTCCCCTTCAATCTCCTTCCTTCTCCATCTCCTTCCTTTCACCTTCAATCTTCCTTCCTTCTCCATCTCCATCCCTTCCCCTTCAATCTTTCTCCTTCCTGCCTTCCTTCCTTCCTTCCCCTTCAATCTCCTTCCTTCTCCATCTCCTTCCTTTCACCTTCAATCTTCCTTCCTTCCTTCCTTCCTTCCTTCCTTCCTTCCATCTCCATCTCCATCCCTTCCCCTTCAATCTTTCTCCTTCCTGCCTTCCTTCCTTCCTGCCTTCCTTCCTTCCTTCCTTCCTTCCTTCCCCATCAATCTCCTTCCTTCTCCACCTCCTTCCTTTCCCCTTCAATCTCCTTCCTTCTCCATTTCCTTCCTTTCCCCTTCAATCTTCCTTCCTTCGTTTCCCCTTCAATCTCCTTCCTTCTCCATCTCCTTCCTTTCCCCTTCAATCTCCTTCCATCTCCATCTCTATCCCTTCCCCTTCAATTTCTTTCTCCTTCCTTCCTTCCTTCCATCCTTCCTTTCCCCTTCAATCTTCCTTCCTTCCATCTCCATCACTTCCCCTTCAATCTCTCTCTCTCCTTCCTTTCTTCCCTTCCCCTTCAATCTCCTTCCTTCTCCATCTCCTTCCTTTCCCCTTCAATCTTCCTTCCTTCTCCATCTCCTTCCTTTCCCCTTCAATCTTCCTTCCTTCCTTCCTTCCATCTCCATCTCCATCCCTTCCCCTTCAATCTTTCTCCTTCCTGCCTTCCTTCCTTCCTGCCTTCCTTCCTTCCCTTTCAATCTCTTTCCTTCTCCATCTCCTTCCTTTCCCCTTCAATCTTCCTTCCTTCCTTCCTTTCCCCTTCAATTTCCTTCCTCCTCCATCTCCTTCCTTTCCCCTTCAATCTTCTTTCCTTCCTTCCATCTCTATCTCCATCCCTTCCCCTTCAATCTCTTTTTCCTTCCTTTCTTCCTTCCTTCCTTCCATCCTTCCTTTCCCCTTCAATCTTCCATCCTTCCTTCCTTCCCCTTCAATCTCCTTCCATCTCCATCTCCATCCATTCCCCTTCAATTTCTTTCTCCTTCCTTCCTTCCTTCCATTCTTCCTTTCCCCTTCAATCTCCTTCCATCTCCATCTCTATCCCTTCCCCTTCAATTTCTTTCTCCTTCCTTCCTTCATTCCATCCTTCCTTTCCACTTCAATCTTCCTTCCTTCCATCTCCATCACTTCCCCTTTAATCTCTCTCTCTCCTTCCATTCTTCCCTTCCCCTTCAATCTCCTTCCTTCTCCATCTCCTTCCTTTCCCCTTCAATCTTCCTTCCTTCTCCATCTCCTTCCTTTCCCCTTCAATCTTCCTTCCTTCCTTCCTTCCTTCCATCTCCATCTCCATCCCTTCCCCTTCAATCTTTCTCCTTCCTGCCTTCCTTCCTTCCTGCCTGCCTTCCTTCCTTCCTTCCCCTTCAACCTCCTTCCTTCTCCATCTCCTTCCTTTCCCTTTCAATCTTCCTTCCTTCCTTACTTCCTTCCTTCCATCTCCACCTCCATCCCTTCCCTTTCAATCTCTCTCCTTCCTTCCTTCCTTCCTTCCTTCCTTCCTTCCTTCCTTCCCTCCCCTTCAATCTCCTTCCTTCTCCATCTTCTTCCTTTCCCCTTCAATCTCCTTCCTTCTCCATCTCCTTCCTTTCCCCTTCAATCTCCTTCCATCTCCATCTCTATCCTTTCCCCTTCAATTTCTTTCTCCTTCCTTCCTTCCTTCCATCCTTCCTTTCCCCTTCAATCTTCCTTCCTTCCATCTCCATCACTTCCCATTCAATCTCTCTCTCTCCTTCCTTTCTTCCCTTCCCCTTCAATCTCCTTCCTTCTCCATCTCCTTCCTTTCCCCTTCAATCTTCCTTCCTTCCTTCCTTCCTTCCTTCCTTCCATCTCCATCTCCATCTCCATCTCCATCTCCATCTCCATCTCCATCTCCATCTCCATCCCTTCCCCTTCAATCTTTCTCGTTCCTGCCTTCCTTCCTTCCTGCCTTCCTTCCTTCCTTCCCTTTCAATCTCCTTCCTTCTCCATCTCCTTCCTTTCCCCTTCAATCTTCCTTCCTTCCTTCCATCTCCACCTCCATCCCTTCCCTTTCAATCTCTCTCCTTCCTTCCTTCCTTCCCTCCCCTTCAATCTCCTTCCTTCTCCATCTTCTTCCTTTCCCCTTCAATCTCCTTCCTTCTCCATCTCCTTCCTTTCCCCTTCAATCTCCTTCCATCTCCATCTCTATCCCTTCCCCTTCAATTTCTTTCTCCTTCCTTCCTTCATTCCATCCTTCCTTTCCCCTTCAATCTTCCTTCCTTCCATCTCCATCACTTCCCCTTTAATCTCTCTCTCTCCTTCCATTCTTCCCTTCCCCTTCAATCTCCTTCCTTCTCCATCTCCTTCCTTTCCCCTTCAATCTTCCTTCCTTCTCCATCTCCTTCCTTTCCCCTTCAATCTTCCTTCCTTCCTTCCTTCCTTCCATCTCCATCTCCATCTCCATCTCCATCTCCATCCCTTCCCCTTCAATCTTTCTCGTTCCTGCCTTCCTTCCTTCCTGCCTTCCTTCCTTCCTTCCCCTTCAATCTCCTTCCTTCTCCATCTCCTTCCTTTCCCCTTCAATCTTCCTTCCTTCCTTCCATCTCCACCTCCATCCCTTCCCTTTCAATCTCTCTCCTTCCTTCCTTCCTTCCTTCCCTCCCCTTCAATCTCCTTCCTTCTCCATCTTCTTCCTTTCCCCTTCAATCTTCCTTCTTTCCTTTCCCCTTCAATCTCCTTCCTTCTCCATCTCCTTCCTTTCCGCTTCAATCTACTTCCATCTCCATCTCTATCCCTTCCCCTTCAATTTCTTTCTTTTTCCTTCCTTCCTTCCATCCTTCCTTTCCCCTTCAATCTTCCTTCCTTCTCCATCTCCTTCCTTTCCCCTTCAATCTTCCTTCCTTCTCCATCTCCTTCCTTTCCCCTTCAATCTTCCTTCCTTCCTTCCTTCCTTCCTTCCATCTCCATCTCCATCTCCATCCCTTCCCCTTCAATCTTTCTCCTTCCTGCCTTCCTTCCTTCCTTCCTTCCTTCCTTCCTGCCTTCCTTCCTTCCCTTTCAATCTCCTTCCTTCTCCATCTCCTTCCTTTCCCCTTCAATCTTCCTTCCTTCTCCATCTCCTTCCTTTCCCCTTCAATCTTCCTTCCTTCCTTCCTTCCTTCCATCTCCATCTCCATCCCTTCCCCTTCAATCTTTCTCCTTCCTGCCTTCCTTCCTTCCTGCCTGCCTTCCTTCCTTCCTTCCCCTTCAACCTCCTTCCTTCTCCATCTCCTTCCTTTCCCCTTCAATCTTCCTTCCTTCCTTACTTCCTTCCTTCCATCTCCACCTCCATCCCTTCCCTTTCAATCTCTCTCCTTCCTTCCTTCCTTCCTTCCTTCCCTCCCCTTCAATCTCCTTCCTTCTCCATCTCTATCCTTTCCCCTTCAATTTCTTTCTCCTTCCTTCCTTCCTTCCTTCCATCCTTCCTTTCCCCTTCAATCTTCCTTCCTTCCATCTCCATCACTTCCCATTCAATCTCTCTCTCTCCTTCCTTTCTTCCCTTCCCCTTCAATCTCCTTCCTTCTCCATCTCCTTCCTTTCCCCTTCAATCTTCCTTCCTTCCTTCCTTCCTTCCTTCCTTCCTTCCATCTCCATCTCCATCTCCATCTCCATCTCCATCCCTTCCCCTTCAATCTTTCTCGTTCCTGCCTTCCTTCCTTCCTGCCTTCCTTCCTTCCTTCCCTTTCAATCTCCTTCCTTCTCCATCTCCTTCCTTTCCCCTTCAATCTTCCTTCCTTCCTTCCATCTCCACCTCCATACCTTCCCTTTCAATCTCTCTCCTTCCTTCCTTCCTTCCCTCCCCTTCAATCTCCTTCCTTCTCCATCTTCTTCCTTTCCCCTTCAATCTTCCTTCCTTCCTTTCCCCTTCAATCTCCTTCCTTCTCCATCTCCTTCCTTTCCCCTTCAATCTCCTTCCATCTCCATCTCTATCCCTTCCCCTTCAATTTCTTTCTTTTTCCTTCCTTCCTTCCATCCTTCCTTTCCCCTTCAATCTTCCTTCCTTCCATCTCCATCACTTCCCCTTCAATCTCTCTCTCTCCTTCCTTTCTTCCCTTCCCCTTCAATCTCCTTCCTTCTCCATCTCCTTCCTTTCCCCTTCAATCTTCCTTCCTTCTCCATCTCCTTCCTTTCCCCTTCAATCTTCCTTCCTTCCTTCCTTCCTTCCTTCCTTCCTTCCATCTCCATCTCCATCTCCATCCCTTCCCCTTCAATCTTTCTCCTTCCTGCCTTCCTTCCTTCCTGCCTTCCTTCCTTCCTTCCCCTTCAATCTCCTTCCTTCTCCATCTCCTTCCTTTCCCCTTCAATCATCCTTCCTTCCTTCCATCTCCACCTCCATCCCTTCCCTTTCAATCTCTCTCCTTCCTTCCTTCCTTCCCTCCCCTTCAATCTCCTTCCTTCTCCATCTCCTTCCTTTCCCCTTCAATCTCCTTCCATCTCCATCTCTATCCCTTCCCCTTCAATTTCTTTCTCCTTCCTTCCTTCCTTCCTTCCATTCTTCCTTTCCCCTTCAATCTCCTTCCATCTCCATCTCTATCCCTTCCCCTTCAATTTCTTTCTCCTTCCTGCCTTCCTTCCTTCCTGCCTTCCTTCCTTCCTTCCCCTTCAATCTCCTTCCTTCTCCATTTCCTTCCTTTCCCCTTCAATCATCCTTCCTTCGTTTCCCCTTCAATCTCCTTCCTTCTCCATCTCCTTCCTTTCCCCTTCAATCTCCTTCCATCTCCATCTCTATTCCTTCCCCTTCAATTTCTTTCTCCTTCCTTCCTTCCTTCCTTCCTTCCTTCCATCCTTCCTTTCCCCTTCAATCTTCCTTCCTTCCATCTCCATCACTTCCCCTTCAATCTCTCTCTCTCCTTCCTTTCTTCCCTTCCCCTTCAATCTCCTTCCTTCTCCATCTCCTTCCTTTCCCCTTCAATCTTCCTTCCTTCTCCATCTCCTTCCTTTCCCCTTCAATCTTCCTTCCTTCCTTCCTTCCTTCCATCTCCATCTCCATCCCTTCCCCTTCAATCTTTCTCCTTCCTGCCTTCCTGCCTTCCTTCCTTCCCACTCAATCTCCTTCCTTCTCCATCTCCTTCCGTTCCCCTTCAATCTTCCTTCCTTCCTTCCTTTCCCCTTCAATTTCCTTCCTTCTCCATCTCCTTCCTTTCCCCTTCAATCTTCTTTCCTTCCTTCCATCTCTATCTCCATCCCTTCCCCTTCAATCTCTTTTTCCTTCCTTTCTTCCTTCCTTCCATCCTTCTTTTCCCCTTCAATCTTCCATCCTTCCTTCCTTCCCCTTCAATCTCCTTCCATCTCCATCTCCATCCATTCCCCTTCAATTTCTTTCTCCTTCCTTCCTTCCTCCCTTCCTTCCATTCTTCCTTTCCCCTTCAATCTTCCATCCTTCCTTCCTTCCCCTTCAGTCTCCTTCCTTCTCCATCTCCTTCCTTTCCCCTTCATTCTTCCTTCCTTCCTTTCCCCTTCAATCTCCTTCCTTCTCCATCTCCTTCCTTTCCCCTACAATCTCCTTCCATCTCCATCTCTATCCCTTCCCTTTCAATTTCTTTCTCCTTCCTTCCTTCCTTCCATCCTTCCTTTCCACTTCAATCTTCCTTCCTTCTCCATCTCCTTCCTTTCCCCTTCAAACTTCCTTCCTTCCTTCCTTCCTTCCTTCCAGCCATCTCCATCTCCGTCTCCATCCCTTCCCCTTCAATCTTTCTCCTTCCTGCCTTCCTTCCTTCCTGCCTGCCTTCCTTCCTTCCTTCCCCTTCAATCTCCTTCCTTCTCCATCTCCTTCCTTTCCCCTTCAATCTTCCTTCCTTCCTTCCTTCCATCTCCACCTCCATCCCTTCCCCTTCAATCTCTCTCCTTCCTTCCTTCCTTCCTTCCTTCCCTCCCCTTCAATCTCCTTCCTTCTCCATCTTCTTCCTTTCCCCTTCAATCTCCTTCCTTCTCCATCTCCTTCCTTTCCCCTTCAATCTCCTTCCATCTCCATCTCTATCCCTTCCCCTTCAATTTCTTTCTCCTTCCTTCCTTCCTTCCATCCTTCCTTTCCCCTTCAATCTTCCTTCCTTCCATCTCCATCACTTCCCATTCAATCTCTCTCTCTCCTTCCTTTCTTCCCTTCCCCTTCAATCTCCTTCCTTCTCCATCTCCTTCCTTTCCCCTTCAATCTTCCTTCCTTCTCCATCTCCTTCCTTTCCCCTTCAATCTTCCTTCCTTCCTTCCTTCCTTCCATCTCCATCTCCATCTCCATCTCCATCTCCATCTCCATCTCCATCCCTTCCCCTTCAATCTTTCTCGTTCCTGCCTTCCTTCCTTCCTGCCTTCCTTCCTTCCTTCCCCTTCAATCTCTTTCCTTCTCCATCTCCTTCCTTTCCCCTTCAATCTTCCTTCCTTCCTTCCATCTCCACCTCCATCCCTTCCCTTTCAATTTCTCTCCTTCCTTCCTTCCTTCCTTCCCTCCCCTTCAATCTCCTTCCTTCTCCATCTTCTTCCTTTCCCCTTCAATCTTCCTTCTTTCCTTTCCCCTTCAATCTCCTTCCTTCTCCATCTCCTTCCTTTCCCCTTCAATCTCCTTCCATCTCCATCTCTATCCCTTCCCCTTCAATTTCTTTTTTTTCCTTCCTTCCTTCCATCCTTCCTTTCCCCTTCAATCTTCCTTCCTTCTCCATCTCCTTCCTTTCCCCTTCAATCTTCCTTCCTTCTCCATCTCCTTCCTTTCCCCTTCAATCTTCCTTCCTTCCTTCCTTCCTTCCTTCCTTCCTTCCTTCCTTCCATCTCCATCTCCATCCCTTCCCCTTCAATCTTTCTCCTTCCTGCCTTCCTTCCTTCCTTCCTTCCTTCCTTCCTTCCTGCCTTCCTTCCTTCCCTTTCAATCTCCTTCCTTCTCCATCTCCTTCCTTTCCCCTTTAATCTTCCTTCCTTCCTTCCTTTCCCCTTCAATTTCCTTCCTTCTCCATCTCCTTCCTTTCCCCTTCAATCTTCTTTCCTTCCTTCCTTCTCCATCTCCATCCCTTCCCCTTCAATCTCTCTCCTTCCTTCCTTCCTTCCTTCCCACGTCAATCTCCTTCCTTCTCCATCTCCTTCCTTTCCCCTTCAATCTTCCTTCCTTCCTTCCATCTCCATCCCTTCCCCTTCAATCTCTCTAATTCCTTCCTTCCCCTTCAATCTCCTTTCTTCTCCATCTCCTTCCTTTCCCCTTCAATCTTCCTTCCTTCCATCTCCATCTCCATCTCTTCCCCTTCAATCTCTCTCTCCTTCCTTCTTTCCTTCCTTTCCCTTTCAATCACCTTCATTCTCCATCTCCTTCCTTTCCCCTTCAATCTTCTTTCCTTCCTTTCTTCCATCTCCATCCCTTCCCCTTCAATCCTTCCTTTTCCTTCCTTCCCCGTCAATCTCCTTCCTTCTCCACCTCCTTCCTTTCCCCTTCAATCTCCTTCCTTCTCCATCTCCTTCGTTTCCCCTTCAATCTTCCTTACTTCCTTTCCCCTTCAATCTCCTTCCTTCTCCATCTCCTTCCTTTCCCCTTCAATCTCCTTCCATCTCCATCTCTATCCCTTCCCCTTCAATTTCTTTCTCCTTCCTTCCTTCCTTTCCCCTTCAGTCTTCCTTCCTTCCATCTCCATCACTTCCCCTTCAATCTCTCTCTCTCCTTCCTTTCTTCCTTCCCCTTCAATCTCCTTCCTCGTCCATCTCCTTCCTTTCCATTCAATCTCCTTCATTCTCCATCTCCTTTCTTTCCCCTTCAATCTTCCCTCCTTCCTTCCATCTCCATCCCTTCCTTTTCAATCACTCTCTCCTTCCTTCCTTCCTTCCTCCTTCAATCTCCTTCCTTCTCCATCTCCTTCCTTTCCCCTTCAATCTTCCTTCCTTCTCCATCTCCTTCCTTTCCCCTTCAATCTTCCTTCCTTCCTTCCTTCCTTCCATCTCCGTCTCCATCCTTTCCCCTTCAATCTTTCTCCTTCCTGCCTTCCTTCCTTCCTGCTTTCCTTCCTTCCTTCCCCTTCAATCTCCTTTCTTCTCCATCTCCTTCCTTTCCCCTTCAATCTTCCTTCCTTCTTCCTTCCTTCCCCGTCAATCTCCTTCCTTCTCCACCTCCTTCCTTTCCCCTTCAATCTCCTTCCTTCTCCATTTCCTTCCTTTCCCCTTCTATCTTCCTTCCTTCCTTTCCCCTTCAATCTCCTTCCTTCTCCATCTCCTTCCTTTCCCCTTCAATCTCCTTCCATCTCCATCTCTATCCCTTCCCCTTCAATTTCTTTCTCCTTCCTTCCTTCCTTCCTTCCTTCCTTTCCCCTTCAATCTTCCTTCCTTCCATCTCCATCTCCATCCCTTCCCTTTCAATTTCTCTCCTTCCTTCCTTCCTTCCTTCCCCCTTCAATCTCCTTCCTTCTCCATCTCCTTCCTTTACACTTTAATCTTCTTTCCTTCCTTCCTTCCATCTCCATCTCCATCCCTTCCCCTTCAATCTTTCTCCTTCCTTCCTTCCTTCCTTCCTTCCCCTTCAATCTCCTTCCTTCTCCATCTCCTTCCTTTCCCCTTCAATCTTCCTTCCTTCTCCATCCTCTCCTTCTTCGCCTTCAATCTTTCTTCCTTCCTTCTCCATCTCCATCCCTTCCCCTTCAATCTCTCTCCTTCCTTCCTTCCCCTTCAATCTCCTTTCTTCTCCATCTCCTTCCTTTCCCCTTCAATCTTCCTTCCTTCCATCTCCATCTCCATCCCTTCCCCTTCAATCTTCTTTCCTTCCTTCCATCTCTATCTCCATCCCTTCCCCTTCAATCTCTTTCTCCTTCCTTCCTTACTTCCTTCCATCCTTCCTTTCCCCTTCAATCTTCCATCCTTCCTTCCTTCCCCTTCAATCTCCTTCATTCTCCATCTCCTTCCTTTCCCCTTCAATCTTCTTTCCTTCCTTTCTTCCATCTCCATCCCTTCCCCTTCAATCCTTCCCCTTCCTTCCTTCCCCGTCAATCTCCTTCCTTCTCCACCTTCTTCCTTTCCCCTTCAATCTCCTTCTTTCTCCATCTCCTTCCTTTCCCGTTCAATCTTCCTACCTTCCTTCCATCTCCATCCCTTCCCCTTCAATCTCTTTTTCCTTCCTTTCTTCCTTCCTTCCATCCTTCCTTTCCCCTTCAATCTTCCTTCCTTCCTTCCTTCCCCTTCAATCTCCTTCCTTCTCCATTTCCTTCCTTTCCCCTTCAATCTTCCTTCCTTCTCCATCTCCTTCCTTTCCCCTTCAATCTTCTTTCCTTCCTTCCATCTCTATCTCCATCCCTTCCCCTTCAATCTCTTTCTCCTTCCTTCCTTACTTCCTTCCATCCTTCCTTTCCCCTTCAATCTTCCATCCTTCCTTCCTTCCCCTTCAATCTCCTTCCTTGTCCATCTGCTTTATTTCCCCTTCAATCTTCCTTCCTTCCATCCATTTCCATCTCCATCCCTTCCTTTTCAATCTCTCTCTCCTTCCTTCCTTCCTTCCTTCCTTCCTTCCTTCCTTCCTTCCCCGTCAATCTCCTTCCTTGTCCATCTCCTTCCATTCACCTTTAATCTCCTTCCTTCTCCATCTCCTTCCTTTACCCTTCAATCTTCCTTCCTTCCTTCCTTCCTTCCTTCCCCTTTAATCTCCTTCCTTGTCCATCTCCTTCAATTCCCCTTCAATCTTCCTTCATTTCTTCCATCTCCATCCCTTCCCTTTCAATCTCTCTCCTTCCTTCCTTCCTTCCCTTTCAATCTCCTTCCTTCTCCATCTCCTTCCTTTCCCCTTCAATCTTCCTTCCTTCCTTCCATCTCCATCTCCATTCCTTCCCCTTCAATCTCTCCTTCCTTCCTTCCTTCCTTCCTTCCTTCCTTCCTTCCTTCCTTCCTTCCTTCCTCCTTCAATCTCCTTCCTTGGCCATCTCCTTCCTTTCCCCTTCAATCTTTCTTCCTTCCTTCTCCATGTCCATCCCTTCCCCTTCAATCTCTCTCCTTCCTTCCTTACCTCCTTCCTTCCTTCCTTCCTT
Source organism: Bothrops alternatus (assembly GCA_034064705.1). Classification (NCBI taxonomy): domain Eukaryota; kingdom Metazoa; phylum Chordata; class Lepidosauria; order Squamata; family Viperidae; genus Bothrops; species Bothrops alternatus. Next base: position 9,929 of record JARGCV010001292.1, on the reverse strand, counting down.
CCCCCTTCAATCTCCTTCCTTCTCCATCTCCTTCCTTTCCCCTTCAATCTTCCGTCCTTCCTTCCATCTCCATCCCTTCCCCTTCAATCTCTCTAATTCCTTCCTTCCCCTTCAATCTCCTTTCTTCTCCATCTCCTTCCTTTCCCCTTCAATCTTCCTTCCTTCCATCTCCATCTCCATCTCCATCCCTTCCCCTTCAATCTCTCTCTCCTTCCTTCTTTCCTTCCTTTCCCTTTCAATGTCCTTCATTCTCCATCTCCTTCCTTTCCCCTTCAATCTTCTTTCCTTCCTTTCTTCCATCTCCATCCCTTCCCCTTCAATCCTTCCCCTTCCTTCCTTGCCTGTCAATCTCCTTCCTTCTCCACCTTCTTCCTTTCCCCTTCAATCTCCTACCTTCTCCATCTCCTTGATTTCCCCTTCAATCTTCCTTCCTTCCTTTCCCCTTCAATCTCCTTCCTTCTCCATCTCCTTCCTTTCCCCTTCAATCTTCTTTCCTTCCTTCCATCTCCATCTCCATCCCTTCCCCTTCAATCTCTTTCTCCTTCCTTTCTTCCTTTCCCCTTCAATCTCCTACCTTCTCCATCTCCTTCCTTTCCCCTTCAATCTCCTTCCATCTCCATCTCTATCCCTTCCCCTTCAATTTCTTTCTCCTTCCTTCCTTCCTTTCCCCTTCAATCTTCCTTCCTTCCATCACCATCACTTCCCCTTCAATCTCTCTCTCTCCTTCCTTTCTTCCTTCCCCTTCAATCTTTTTCCTCGTCCATCTCCTTCCTTTCCATTCAATCTCCTTCATTCTCCATCTCCTTCCTTTCCCCTTCAATCTTCCTTCATTCCATCTCCATCCCTTCCTTTTCAATCTTTCTCTCTCTCCTTCCTTCCTTCCTTCCTTCCTTCCTCCTTCAATCTCCTTCCATCTCCATCTCCTTCGTTTCCTCTTCAATCTTCCTTCCTTCCTTTCCCCTTCAATCTCCTTCCTTCTCCATGTCCTTCCTTTCCCCTTCAATCTCCTTCCATCTCCATCTCTATCCCTTCCCTTTCAATTTCTCTCCTTCCTTCCTTCCTTCCTTCCCCCTTCAATCTCCTTCCTTCTCCATCTCCTTCCTTTACACTTTAATCTTCTTTCCTTCCTTCCTTCCATCTCCATCTCCATCCCTTCCCCTTCAATCTTTCTCCTTCCTTCCTTCCTTCCTTCCTTCCCCTTCAATCTCCTTCCTTCTCCATCTCCTTCCTTTCCCCTTCAATCTTCCTTCCTTCTCCATCTCCTTCCTTTCGCCTTCAATCTTTCTTCCTTCCTTCTCCATCTCCATCCCTTCCCCTTCAATCTCTCTCCTTCCTTCCTTCCCCTTCAATCTCCTTTCTTCTCCATCTCCTTCCTTTCCCCTTCAATCTTCCTTCCTTCCATCTCCATCTCCATCCCTTCCCCTTCAATCTTCTTTCCTTCCTTCCATCTCTATCTCCATCCCTTCCCCTTCAATCTCTTCCTCCTTCCTTCCTTACTTCCTTCCATCCTTCCTTTCCCCTTCAATCTTCCATCCTTCCTTCCTTCCCCTTCAATCTCCTTCATTCTCCATCTCCTTCCTTTCCCCTTCAATCTTCTTTCCTTCCTTTCTTCCATCTCCATCCCTTCCCCTTCAATCCTTCCCCTTCCTTCCTTCCCCGTCAATCTCCTTCCTTCTCCACCTTCTTCCTTTCCCCTTCAATCTTCCTACCTTCCTTCCATCTCCATCCCTTCCCCTTCAATCTTTCTCCTTCCTTCCTTCCTTCCCCTTCAATCTCCTACCTTCATCTCCTTCATTTCCCCTTCAATCTTCCTTCCTTCCTTTCCCCTTCAATCTCCTTCCTTCTCCATCTCCTTCCTTTCCCCTTCAATCTCCTTCCTTCTCCATCTCCTTCCTTTCCCCTTCAATCTCCTTCCATCTCCATCTCCATCCCTTCCCCTTCAATCTCTTTCTCCTTCCTTTCTTCCTTTCCCCTTCAATCTCGTACCTTCTCCATCTCCTTCCTTTCCCCTTCAATCTCCTTATATCTCCATCTCTCTTCCCCTTCAATTTCTTTCTCCTTCCTTCCTTCCTTTCCCCTTCAATCTTCCTTCCTTCCATCTCCATCACTTCCCCTTCAATCTCTCTCTATCCTTCCTTTCTTCCTTCCTCCTTCAGTCTCCTTCCTACTCCATCTCCTTCCTCTCCCCTTCAATCTCCTTCCATCTCCATCTCCATCCCTTCCCCTTCAATCTCTTTCTCCTTCCTTTCTTCCTTTCCCCTTCAATCTCGTACCTTCTCCTTCTCCATCTCCTTCCTTTCCCCTTCAATCTCCTTATATCTCCATCTCTCTTCCCCTTCAATTTCTTTCTCCTTCCTTCCTTCCTTTCCCCTTCAATCTTCCTTCCTTCCATCTCCATCACTTCCCCTTCAATCTCTCTCTATCCTTCCTTCTTCCTTCCTCCTTCAGTCTCCTTCCTTCTCCATCTCCTTCCTCTCCCCTTCAATCTCCTTCCATCTCCATCTCCTTCGTTTCCTCTTCAATCTTCCTTCCTTCCTTCCTTTCCCCTTCAATCTCCTTCCTTCTCCATCTCCTTCCTTTCCCCTTCAACCTTCTTTCCTTCCTTCCATCTCTATCTCCATCCCTTCCCCTTCAATCTCTTTTTCCTTCCTTTCTTCCTTCCTTCCATCCTTCCTTTCCCCTTCAATCTTCCTTCCTTCCTTCCTTCCCCTTCAATCTCCTTCCTTCTCCATCTCCTTCCTTTCCCCTTCAATCTTCTTTCCTTCCTTCCATCTCTATCTCCATCCCTTCCCCTTCAATCTCTTTCTCCTTCCTTCCTTACTTCCTTCCATCCTTCCTTTCCCCTTCAATCTTCCATCCTTCCTTCCTTCCCCTTCAATCTCCTTCCTTGTCCATCTGCTTTATTTCCCCTTCAATCTTCCTTCCTTCCATCCATTTCCATCTCCATCCCTTCCTTTTCAATCTCTCTCTCCTTCCTTCCTTCCTTCCTTCCTTCCTTCCTTCCTTCCTTCCTTCCTTCCTTCCTTCCTTCCTTCCCCGTCAATGTCCTTCCTTGTCCATCTCCTTCCATTCACCTTTAATCTCCTTCCTTCTCCATCTCCTTCCTTACCCTTCAATCTTCCTTCCTTCCTTCCTTCCTTCCTTCCTTCCCCTTTAATCTCCTTCCTTGTCCATCTCCTTCAATTCCCCTTCAATCTTCCTTCATTTCTTCCATCTCCATCCCTTCCCTTTCAATCTCTCTCCTTCCTTCCTTCCTTCCCTTTCAATCTCCTTCCTTCTCCATCTCCTTCCTTACCCCTTCAATCTTCCATCCTACCTTCCATCTCCATCTCCATTCCTTCCCCTTCAATCTCTCCTTCCTCTCCCTCCTTCCTTCCTTCCTTCCTTCCTTCCTTCCTTCCTTCCTTCCTTCCTTCCTTCCTTCCTCCTTCAATCTCCTTCCTTGGCCATCTCCTTCCTTCCCCTTCAATCTTTCTTCCTTCCTTCTCCATAACCATCCCTTCCCCTTCAATCTCTCTCCTTCCTTCCTTACCTCCTTCCTTCCTTCCTTCCTTCCCCCTTCAATCTCCTTCCTTCTCCATCTCCTTCCTTTCCCCTTCAAACTCCACCTCCTCCCAACTCCATCCCTCCCCTCAAACACTCAAACCCTCCCACCCCTTCAACCCCAACAACCCACACCCCATCCACCCAAACACCTCCAACCATCCAACCCAACAACCACCCTACCCACCAACACAACACCAACCTCCACCCTCCAACCATCATCACACCCCAACAACCAACCCCAACCAACCACCCAACACCCAACACCAACAACAACCCAACAACCTCCAACCTTCCATCCCCAACAACACCTACCAACACCAACTCCACCATTCCCCATCAATCTTCCTTCCATCCAACCCCTCAACTCCAACCAACCCACCCAACCCTCTTCCCAACCAATTACCCCAACCCTCCAACCATCACCATCACCAACCCTTCCCCTTCAAACTCCCATCCCACACTCCAAACCAACCCCATCAATCTCCAACCCTCTCCAACACCAACCAACCCCAACCCCAACCCAACCCCAACACACACACCACCAACCCAACCAACCCAACCCCAACCCACCAACCACACCCCCCCCCCCCCACCAACCCCCCACCACCCCCCAACCAACCCCCAACCAACCCCAACCCCAACCCCCCCCCCCCCCCCCCACCAACCCCACCCCAACAACATCACCAACCTTCCATCAACACCCTTCAATCACCATCACCAACCTTCCCCTCAATCTCCATCATTCCATCCCAACCCTTCCTTCAAACACACTCTCTCTCCTTCCTTCCTTCCTTCCTTCCTCCTTCAATCTCCTTCCTTCTCCATCTCCACCTCACCCCATCAACACCAACCAACACCAACCCCTACTTCCACATCAATCTTCCTTCCTCCTTCCCCTCAACTCCATCCTCACCATCCAACCTTCCCCTCAATCACCTTCCACACCACACAACCCAACCCCTCAAACTCTCACCAACCAACCCTCCAACCAAACCCCCAAAACAACCACCAACCACACCAACACAACCCCAACCAACACACACACCCAACCAACACACAACCCCAACAACACCCAACCCATCACCAACCAACCCCAACAACCCAACAACCAACACCAACCCACCTTCAACACTCTCTCACTCCTCCAACCAACCTTCCTTCCTTCCTTCCTCCTTCAATCTCCTTCCTCTCCATCTCCTTCCATCTCCCCTTCAATCTCCTTCATCTCCATCTCCTTCCTTCCCTCAACAACCTCCTTCCAACCCAACAATCACCAACCTTCTCCATGTCCTTCCTTTCCCCTTCAATCTCCTACCATCTCCATCTCTATCCCATCCCCTTCAATTCTTCTCCTTCCTTCCTTCCTTCCATCCTTACTTCCCCCAACAACCATCCATCCAACACCACACTCCCCAACAATCTCCTCTCCATCCACCTTCTCCTTCCCCTTCAATCTCCTTCCTTCTCCATCTCCTTCCTTTCCCCTTCAATCTTCCTTCCTTCTCCATCTCCTTCCTTTCCCCTTCAATCTTCCTTCCTTCCTTCCTCCTTCCTTCCTTCCTTCCCCGTCAATCTCCTACTTCTCCATCTCCTTCTTCCCCTTCAATCTTCCTTCCTTCTCCATCTCCTTCCTTTCCCTTCAATCTTCTCCTTCCTGCCTTCCTCCTTCCCTTCAATCTCCTTCCTTCTCCATCTCCTTCCTTTCCCCTTCAATCTTCCCTTCCTTCCTTCCTTCCATCTCCACCACCATCCCTTCCCTTTCAATCTCTCTCCTTCTTCCTTCCTTCCTTCCTTCCTTCCTTCCCCGTCAATCTTCCTTCTCCACTCCTCCTTCCCCTTCAACTTCCATCCTTCCTTCCTTCCTTCCATCTCCATCTCCATCCTTTCCCCTTCAATCTTCCTTCCTTCTTTCTTCCTTTCCCTTTCAATCTCCTTCATTCTCCATCTCCTTCCTTTCCCCTTCAATCTTCTTCCTTCCTTCCTTCTCCATCCCTTCCCCTTCAATCTTCTCTCCTTCCTTCCAACCATCCTTCCCTCCCAACTCCTCAACTCCACCTCCACCAACCCCATCAACACCAACTCTCCACACCAACCATCCCCTTCAACAACCATCCTTCCAACCCACCACCAAACCCCTTCAACTCCATCCATCCATCCTTCCCCAACAATCACCTTCCATTCCATCAACATTCCCCAACCAACTTCCATCCAACCAACCCAACCCATCCCAACCCACACACACACCAACCAACACACCAACCAAACCCAAACCCAACACCAACCAACACCCACACCAACCAATCCCCCAACAACAACCAACCTTCATCCATCCCAACTCCACACCCCACCAAACCCATCCACAAACACCAACTTCCTTCCATCCCCTTCAATCTCCTTCCATCACCATCTCCTTACTTTCCCCTTCAATCTTCCTTCCTTCCTTCCATCTCCATCCCTTCCCCTTCAATCTTTCTCCTTCCTTCCATCCTTCCTTCCCCTTCAATCTCCTTCATTCTCCACCTCCTCCTTTCCCCTTCAATCTCCTTCTTCTCCATCTCCTTCCTTTCCCCTTCAATCTTCCTTCCTTACTTCCATCTCCATACCTTCCCCTTCAATCTTTCTCCATCCTTCCTTCCTTCCTTCCCCTTCAATCTCCTTCCTTCTCCATCTCCTTCGTTCCCCCTTCAATCTTCCTTCCTTCCTTCCTTCCTTTCCCCTTCAAACTCCTTCCATCTCCATCTCTTTCCTTTCCCCTTCAATCTTCTTTCCTTCCTTCCTTCCATCTCCATCTCCATCCCTTCCCCTTCAATCTTTCTCCTTCCTTCCGTCCTTCGTTCCCCTTCAATCTCCTTCCTTCTCCATCTCCATCCATTCCCCTTCAATTTCTTTCTCCTTCCTTCCTTCCTTCCATCCTTCCTTTCCCTTCAATCTTCCATCCTTCCTTCCTTCCCCTTCAATCTCCTTCCTTGTCCATCTGCTTTATTTCCCCTTCAATCTTCCTTCCTTCCATCCATCTTCATCTCCATCCCTTCCCCTTCAATCTCTCTCTCCTTCCTTCTCTCCTTCCTTTCCCTTTCAATCTCCTTCATTCTCCATCTCCTCCTTTCCCCATCAATCTTCATTCCTTCCTTTCTTCCCTCTCCATCTCCATCCCTTCCCCTTCAATCTTCCCCTTCCTTCCTTCCTTCCTTCCTTCCTTCCTTCCTTCCTTCCCCGTCAATCTCCTTCCTTCTCCACCTCCTTCCTTTCCCCTTCAATCTCCTTCCTTCTCCATTTCCTTCCTTTCCCCTTCAATCTTCCTTCCTTCTCCATCTCCTTCCTTTCCCCTTCAATCTTCTTCCTTCCTTCCATCTCTATCTCCATCCCTTCCCCTTCAATCTCTTTTTCCTTCCTTTCTTCCTTCCTTCCATCCTTCCTTTCCCCTTCAATCTTCCTTCCTTCCCCTTCAATCTCCTTCCATCTCCATCTCCATCCATTCCCCTTCAATTTCTTTCTCCTTCCTTCCTTACTTCCTTCCATCCTTCCTTTCCCCTTCAATCTTCCTTCCTTCCTTCCTTCCCCTTCAATCTCCTTCCTTGTCCATCTGCTTTATTTCCCCTTCAATCTTCCTTCCTTCCCTCCATTTCCATCTCCATCCCTTCCTTTTCAATCTCTCTCTCCTTCCTTCCTTCCTTCCTTCCTTCCTTCCTTCCCCGTCAATCTCCTTCCTTTTCCATCTCCTTCCTTTCCCCTTTAATCTCCTTCCTTCTCCATCTCCTTCCTTTACCCTTCAATCTTCCTTCCTTCCTTCCTTCCTTCCTTCCTTCCTTCCGTCCTTCCTTCCTTCCTTCCTTCCTTCCTTCCCCTTCAATCTCCTTCCTTGTCCATCTCCTTCAATTCCCCTTCAATCTTCCTTCATTTCTTCCATCTCCATCCCTTCCCTTTCAATCTCTCTCTTTCCTTCCTTCCTTCCCTTTCAATCTCCTTCCTTCTCCATCTCCTTCCTTTCCCCTTCAATCTTCCTTCCTTCCTTCCATCTCCATCTCCATTCCTTCCCCTTCAATCTCTCCTTCCTTCCTTCCTTCCTTCCTTCCTCCTTCAATCTCCTTCCTTGGCCATCTCCATCCCTTCCCCTTCAATCTCTCTAATTCCTTCCTTCCCCTTCAATCTCCTTTCTTCTCCATCTCCTTCCTTTCCCCTTCAATCTTCCTTCCTTCCATCTCCATCTCCATCCCTTCCCCTTCAATCTCTCTCTCCTTCCTTCTTTCGTTCCTTTCCCTTTCAATCTCCTTCATTCTCCATCTCCTTCCTTTCCCTTCAATCCTTCCCCTTCCTTCCTTCCCCGTCAATCTCCTTTTTTCTCCATCTCCTTCCTTTCCCGTTCAATCTTCCTACCTTCCTTCCAACTCCATCCCTTCCCCTTCAATCTTTCTCCTTCCTTCCTTCCTTCCCCTTCAATCTCCTACCTTCTCCATCTCCTTCCTTTCCCCTTCAATCTCCTTCCATCTCCATCTCTATCCCTTCCCCTTCAATTTCTTTCTCCTTCCTTCCCCCTTCAATCTTCCTTCCTTCCATCTCCATCACTTCCCCTTCAATCTCTCTCTCTCCTTCCTTTCTTCCTTCCCCTTCAATCTCCTTCCTCGTCCATCTCCTTCCTTTCCATTCAATCTCCTTCATTCTCCATCTCCTTCCTTTCCCCTTCAATCTTCCTTCCTTCCATCTCCATCCCTTCCTTTTCAATCACTCTCTCTCTCCTTCCTTCCTTCGTTCCTTCCTTCCTTCCTTCCTCCTTCAATCTCCTTCCTTCTCCATCTCCTTCCTCTCCCCTTCAATCTCCTTCCATCTCCATCTCCTTCGTTTCCTCTTCAATCTTCCTTCCTTCCTTTCCCCTTCAATATCCTTCCTTCTCCATTTCCTTCCTTCCCCTTCAATCTCCTTCCTTCTCCATGTCCTTCCTTTCCCCTTCAATCTCCTTCCATCTCCATCTCTATCCCTTCCCCTTCAATTTCTTTCTCCTTCCTTCCTTCCTTCCATCCTTCCTTTCCCCTTCAATCTTCCTTCCTTCCATCTCCATCACTTCCACTTTAATCTCTCTCTCCTTCCTTTCTTCCCTTCCCCTTCAATCTCCTTCCTTCTCCATCTCCTTCCTTTCCCCTTCAATCTTCCTTCCTTCTCCATCTCCTTCCTTTCCCCTTCAATCTTCCTTCCTTCCTTCCTTCCTTCCTTCCATCTCCATCTCCATCACTTCCCCTTCAATCTTTCTCCTTCCTGCCTTCCTTCCTTCCTTCCTTCCTTCCTTCCTTCCTTCCTTCCTTCCTTCCTTCCTTCCTTCCCCTTCAATCTCCTTCCTTCTCCATCTCCTTCCTTTCCCCTTCAATCTTCATTCCTTCCTTCCTTCCATCTCCACCTCCATCCCTTCCCTTTCAATCTCTCTCCTTCCTTCCTTCTTTCCCTCCCCTTCAATCTCCTTCCTTCTCCATCTTCTTCCTTTCCCCTTCAATCTCCTTCCTTCTCCATCTCCTTCCTTTCCCCTTCAATCTCCTTCCATCTCCATCTCTATCCCTTCCCCTTCAATTTCTTTATCCTTCCTTCCTTCCTTCCATCCTCCCTTTCCCCTTCAATCTTCCTTCCTTCCATCTCCATCACTTCCCCTTCAATCTCTCTCTCCTTCCTTTCTTCCCTTCCCCTTCAATCTCCTTCCTTCTCCATCTCCTTCCTTTCCCCTTCAATCTTCCTTCCTTCTCCATCTCCTTCCTTTCCCCTTCAATCTTCCTTCCTTCCTCCCTTCCTTCCATCTCCATCTCCATCCCTTCCCCTTCAATCTTTCTCCTTCCTGCCTTCCTTCCTTCCTTCCCCTTCAATCTCCTTTCTTCTCTATCTCCTTCCTTTCCCCTTCAATCTTCCTTCCTTCTTTCTTTCCTTTCCCTTTCAATCTCCTTCATTCTCCATCTCCTTCCTTTCCCCTTCAATCTTCTTTCCTTCCTTCATTCCATCTCCATCTCCATCCCTTCCCCTTCAATCTTTCTCCTTCCTTCTTTCCTTCCTTCCCCTTCAATCTCCTTCCTTCTCCATCCCTCTCCTTCCTTTCCCCTTCAATCTTCCTTCCTTCCTTCCATCTCCATCCCTTCCCCTTCAATCTTTCTCCTTCCTTCCTTCCCCTTCAATCTCCTTCCTTCTCCATCTCCTTCCTTTCCCCTTCAATCTTCTTTCCTTCCTTCCATCCATCTCCATCTCCATCACTTCCCCTTCTATCTTTCTCCTTCCTTCCTTCCTTCCTTCACCTTCAATCTCCTTCATTCTCAATCTCCTTCGTTTCCCCTTCAAGCTTCCTTCCTTCCTTCCATCTCCATCTCGTTCCCTTCTCCTTCAATCTTTCTCCTTCCTTCCTTCCTTCCCCGTCAATC
>JARGCV010001291.1:0-60286 GCA_034064705.1 Bothrops alternatus | reverse complement strand
TGAAGGGGGAAGGAAGGAGAGATTGAAGGGGAAGGGATGGAGATGGAAAGAAGGAAGATTGAAGGGGAAAGGAGATGGAGAAGGAAGGAAGATGAAGGGGAAAGGAAGGAAGGAGAGAGAGATTGAAGGGGAAGGGATGGAGATGGGAGGAAGGAAGATTGAAGGGGAAAGGAGATGGAGAAGGAAGGAAGATGAAGGGGAAAGGAAGGAGAGAGAGATTGAAGGGGAAGGGATGGAGATGTAAATTGAAGGAAGGAAGGAAGGGAGATTGAAGGGGAAAGGAAGGAGATGGACAAGGAAGGAGATTGAAGGGGGAAGGAAGGAGAGAGAGATTGAAGGGGAAGGGATGGAGATGGGAGGAAGGAAGATTGAAGGGGAAAGGAGATGGAGAAGGAAGGAAGATGAAGGGGAAAGGAAGGAGAGACAGATTGAAGGTGAAGGGATGGAGATGTAAATTGAAGGAAGGAAGGAAGGGAGATTGAAGGGGAAAGGAAGGAGATGGACAAGGAAGGAGATTGAAGGGGGAAGGAAGGAGAGAGAGATTGAAGGGGAAGGGATGGAGATGGAAAGAAGGAAGATTGAAGGGGAAAGGAGATGGAGAAGGAAGGAAGATTGAAGGGGAAAGGAAGGAGAGAGCGATTGAAGGGGAAGGGATGGAGATGGAGATGGAAATGGAAGGAAGGAAGGAAGATTGAAGGGGAAAGGAAAGAGATGGACAAGGGAGGAGATTGAAGGGGGAAGGAAGGAAGGAGAAAGAGATTGAAGGGGAAGGGATGGAGATGGGAGGAAGGAAGATTGAAGGGGAAAGGAGATGGAGAAGGAAGGAAGATGAAGGGGAAAGGAAGGAGAGAGAGATTGAAGGGGAAGGGATGGAGATGGAAATGGAAGGAAGGAAGGAAGATTGAAGGGGAAAGGAAGGAGATGGACAAGGAAGGAGATTGAACGGGGAAGGAAGGAAGGAAGGAAGATTGAAGGGGAAAGGAAGGAGATGGACAAGGAAGGAGATTGAAGGGGGAAGGAAGGGGAGATTGAAGGGGAAGGGATGGAGATGGAAAGAAGGAAGATTGAAGGGGAAAGGAGATGGAGAAGGAAGGAAGATGAAGGGGAAAGGAAGGAGAGAGAGACTGAAGGGGAAGGGATGGAGATGGAGATGGAAATGGAAGGAAGGAAGGAAGGAAGATTGGAGGGGAAAGGAGGGAGATGGACAAGGAAGGAGATTGAAGGGGGAAGGAAGGAAGGAAGATTGAAGGGGAAAGGAAGGAGATGGACAAGGAAGGAGATTGAAGGGGGAAGGAAGGAGAGAGAGATTGAAGGGGAAGGGATGGAGATGGGAGGAAGGAAGATTGAAGGGGAAAGGAGATGGAGAAGGAAGGAAGATGAAGGGGAAAGGAAGGAGAGAGAGATTGAAGGGGAAGGGATGGAAATGGAAATGGAAGGAAGGAAGGAAGGAAGATTGAAGGGGAAAGGAAGGAGATGGACAAGGAAGGAGATTGAACGGGGAAGGAAGGAAGGAAGATTGAAGGGGAAAGGAAGGAGATGGACAAGGAAGGAGATTGAAGGGGGAAGGAAGGAGAGATTGAAGGGGAAGGGATGGAGATGGAAAGAAGGAAGATTGAAGGGGAAAGGAGATGGAGAAGGAAGGAAGATGAAGGGGAAAGGAAGGAAGGAGAGAGAGATTGAAAGGGAAGGGATGGAGATGGGAGGAAGGAAGATTGAAGGGGAAAGGAGATGGAAAAGGAAGGAAGATGAAGGGGAAAGGAAGGAGAGAGAGATTGAAGGGGAAGGGATGGAGATGTAAATTGAAGGAAGGAAGGAAGGGAGATTGAAGGGGAAAGGAAGGAGATGGACAAGGAAGGAGATTGAAGGGGGAAGGAAGGAGAGAGAGATTGAAGGGGAAGGGATGGAGATGGGAGGAAGGAAGATTGAAGGGGAAAGGAGATGGAGAAGGAAGGAAGATGAAGGGGAAAGGAAGGAGAGAGAGATTGAAGGGGAAGGGATGGAGATGTAAATTGAAGGAAGGAAGGAAGGGAGATTGAAGGGGAAAGGAAGGAGATGGACAAGGAAGGAGATTGAAGGGGGAAGGAAGGAGAGAGAGATTGAAGGGGAAGGGATGGAGATGGAAAGAAGGAAGATTGAAGGGGAAAGGAGATGGAGAAGGAAGGAAGATTGAAGGGGAAAGGAAGGAGAGAGCGATTGAAGGGGAAGGGATGGAGATGGAGATGGAAATGGAAGGAAGGAAGGAAGATTGAAGGGGAAAGGAAAGAGATGGACAAGGGAGGAGATTGAAGGGGGAAGGAAGGAAGGAGAGAGAGATTGAAGGGGAAGGGATGGAGATGGGAGGAAGGAAGATTGAAGGGGAAAGGAGATGGAGAAGGAAGGAAGATGAAGGGGAAAGGAAGGAGAGAGAGATTGAAGGGGAAGGGATGGAGATGGAAATGGAAGGAAGGAAGGAAGATGGAAGGGGAAAGGAAGGAGATGGACAAGGAAGGAGATTGAAGGGGGAAGGAAGGAGAGATTGAAGGGGAAGGGATGGAGATGGAAAGAAGGAAGATTGAAGGGGAAAGGAGATGGAGAAGGAAGGAAGATGAAGGGGAAAGGAAGGAAGGAGAGATTGAAGGGGAAGGGATGGAAATGGAAATGGAAGGAAGGAAGGAAGGAAGATTGAAGGGGAAAGGAAGGAGATGGACAAGGAAGGAGATTGAACGGGGAAGGAAGGAAGGAAGATTGAAGGGGAAAGGAAGGAGATGGACAAGGAAGGAGATTGAAGGGGGAAGGAAGGAGAGATTGAAGGGGAAGGGATGGAGATGGAAAGAAGGAAGATTGAAGGGGAAAGGAGATGGAGAAGGAAGGAAGATGAAGGGGAAAGGAAGGAAGGAGAGAGAGATTGAAGGGGAAGAGATGGAAGGAAGGAAGATTGAAGGGGAAAGGAAGGAGATGGACAAGGAAGGAGATTGAAGGGGAAGGAAGGAGAGATTGAAGGGGAAGGGATGGAGATGGAAAGAAGGAAGATTGAAGGGGAAAGGAGATGGAGAAGGAAGGAAGATGAAGGGGAAAGGAAGGAGAGAGAGATTGAAGGGGAAGGGATGGAGATGGAAATGGAAGGAAGGAAGGAAGGAAGATTGAAGGGGAAAGGAAGGAGATGGACAAGGAAGGAGATTGAAGGGGGAAGGAAGGAAGGAGATTGAAGGGGGAAGGAAGGAAGGTAGGAGAGAGAGATTGAAGGGGAAGGGATGGAGAAGGAAGGAAGATGAAGGGGAAAGGAAGGAGAGAGAGATTGAAGGGGAAGGGATGGAGATGGGAGGAAGGAAGATTGAAGGGGAAAGGAGATGGAGAAGGAAGGAAGATGAAGGGGAAAGGAAGGAGAGAGAGATTGAAGGGGAAGGGATGGAAATGGAAGGAAGGAAGGAAGGAAGATTGAAGGGGAAAGGAAGGAGATGGACAAGGAAGGAGATTGAACGGGGAAGGAAGGAAGGAAGATTGAAGGGGAAAGGAAGGAGATGGACAAGGAAGGAGATTGAAGGGGGGAAGGAAGGAGAGATTGAAGGGGAAGGGATGGAGATGGAAAGAAGGAAGATTGAAGGGGAAAGGAGATGGAGAAGGAAGGAAGATGAAGGGGAAAGGAAGGAGAGAGAGATTGAAGGGGAAGGGATGGAGATGGAGATGGAAATGGAAGGAAGGAAGGAAGGAAGATTGGAGGGGAAAGGAGGGAGATGGACAAGGAAGGAGATTGAAGGGGGAAGGAAGGAAGGAAGATTGAAGGGGAAAGGATGGAGATGGGAGGAAGGAAGATTGAAGCGGAAAGGAGATGGAGAAGGAAGGAAGATGAAGGGGAAAGGAAGGAGAGAGAGATTGAAGGGGAAGGGATGGAAATGGAAATGGAAGGAAGGAAGGAAGGAAGATTGAAGGGGAAAGGAAGGAGATGGACAAGGAAGGAGATTGAACGGGGAAGGAAGGAAGGAAGATTGAAGGGGAAAGGAAGGAGATGGACAAGGAAGGAGATTGAAGGGGGAAGGAAGGAGAGATTGAAGGGGAAGGGATGGAGATGGAAAGAAGGAAGATTGAAGGGGAAAGGAGATGGAGAAGGAAGGAAGATGAAGGGGAAAGGAAGGAAGGAGAGAGAGATAGAAGGGGAAGGGATGGAGATGGGAGGAAGGAAGATTGAAGGGGAAAGGAGATGGAGAAGGAAGGAAGATGAAGGGGAAAGGAAGGAGAGAGAGATTGAAGGGGAAGGGATGGAGATGTAAATTGAAGGAAGGAAGGAAGGGAGATTGAAGGGGAAAGGAAGGAGATGGACAAGGAAGGAGATTGAAGGGGGAAGGAAGGAGAGAGAGATTGAAGGGGAAGGGATGGAGATGGGAGGAAGGAAGATTGAAGGGGAAAGGAGATGGAGAAGGAAGGAAGATGAAGGGGAAAGGAAGGAGAGACAGATTGAAGGTGAAGGGATGGAGATGTAAATTGAAGGAAGGAAGGAAGGGAGATTGAAGGGGAAAGGAAGGAGATGGACAAGGAAGGAGATTGAAGGGGGAAGGAAGGAGAGAGAGATTGAAGGGGAAGGGATGGAGATGGAAAGAAGGAAGATTGAAGGGGAAAGGAGATGGAGAAGGAAGGAAGATTGAAGGGGAAAGGAAGGAGAGAGCGATTGAAGGGGAAGGGATGGAGATGGAGATGGAGATGGAAATGGAAGGAAGGAAGGAAGATTGAAGGGGAAAGGAAAGAGATGGACAAGGAAGGACATTGAACGGGGAAGGAAGGAAGGAAGGAAGATTGAAGGGGAAAGGAAGGAGATGGACAAGGAAGGAGATTGAAGGGGGAAGGAAGGGGAGATTGAAGGGGAAGGGATGGAGATGGAAAGAAGGAAGATTGAAGGGGAAAGGAGATGGAGAAGGAAGGAAGATGAAGGGGAAAGGAAGGAGAGAGAGATTGAAGGGGAAGGGATGGAGATGGAGATGGAAATGGAAGGAAGGAAGGAAGGAAGATTGGAGGGGAAAGGAGGGAGATGGACAAGGAAGGAGATTGAAGGGGGAAGGAAGGAAGGAAGATTGAAGGGGAAAGGATGGAGATGGGAGGAAGGAAGATTGAAGCGGAAAGGAGATGGAGAAGGAAGGAAGATGAAGGGGAAAGGAAGGAGAGAGAGATTGAAGGGGAAAGGATGGAAATGGAAGGAAGGAAGGAAGGAAGATTGAAGGGGAAAGGAAGGAGATGGACAAGGAAGGAGATTGAAGGGGGAAGGAAGGAGAGAGAGATTGAAGGGGAAGGGATGGAGATGGAAAGAAGGAAGATTGAAGGGGAAAGGAGATGGAGAAGGAAGGAAGATTGAAGGGGAAAGGAAGGAGAGAGCGATTGAAGGGGAAGGGATGGAGATGGAGATGGAAATGGAAGGAAGGAAGGAAGATTGAAGGGGAAAGGAAAGAGATGGACAAGGGAGGAGATTGAAGGGGGAAGGAAGGAAGGAGAGAGAGATTGAAGGGGAAGGGATGGAGATGGGAGGAAGGAAGATTGAAGGGGAAAGGAGATGGAGAAGGAAGGAAGATGAAGGGGAAAGGAAGGAGAGAGAGATTGAAGGGGAAGGGATGGAGATGGAAATGGAAGGAAGGAAGGAAGATTGAAGGGGAAAGGAAGGAGATGGACAAGGAAGGAGATTGAACGGGGAAGGAAGGAAGGAAGGAAGATTGAAGGGGAAAGGAAGGAGATGGACAAGGAAGGAGATTGAAGGGGGAAGGAAGGGGAGATTGAAGGGGAAGGGATGGAGATGGAAAGAAGGAAGATTGAAGGGGAAAGGAGATGGAGAAGGAAGGAAGATAAAGGGGAAAGGAAGGAGAGAGAGATTGAAGGGGAA
The DNA here is from genome assembly GCA_034064705.1 of Bothrops alternatus. NCBI lineage: Eukaryota > Metazoa > Chordata > Lepidosauria > Squamata > Viperidae > Bothrops > Bothrops alternatus. Next base: position 54,450 of record JARGCV010001291.1, on the reverse strand, counting down.
GGGATGGAGATGGAGATGGAAATGGAAGGAAGGAAGGAAGGAAGATTGAAGGGGAAAGGAAGGAGATGGACAAGGAAGGAGATTGAAATGGGAAGGAAGGATGGAGAGAGAGATTGAAGGGGAAGGGATGGAGATGGGAGGAAGGAAGATTGAAGGGGAAAGGAGATGGAGAAGGAAGGAAGATGAAGGGGAAAGGAAGGAGAGAGAGATTGAAGGGGAAGGGATGGAGATGTAAATTGAAGGGAGGAAGGAAGGGAGATTGAAGGGGAAAGGAAGGAGATGGACAAGGAAGGAGATTGAAGGGGGAAGGAAGGAGAGAGAGATTGAAGGGGAAGGGATGGAGATGGAAAGAAGGAAGATTGAAGGGGAAAGGAGATGGAGAAGGAAGGAAGATTGAAGGGGAAAGGAAGGAGAGAGCGATTGAAGGGGAAGGGATGGAGATGGAGATGGAAATGGAAGGAAGGAAGGAAGATTGAAGGGGAAAGGAAAGAGATGGACAAGGGAGGAGATTGAAGGGGGCAGGAAGGAAGGAGAGAGAGATTGAAGGGGAAGGGATGGAGATGGGAGGAAGGAAGATTGAAGGGGAAAGGAGATGGAGAAGGAAGGAAGATGAAGGGGAAAGGAAGGAGAGAGAGATTGAAGGGGAAGGGATGGAGATGGAAATGGAAGGAAGGAAGGAAGATTGAAGGGGAAAGGAAGGAGATGGACAAGGAAGGAGATTGAACGGGGAAGGAAGGAAGGAAGGAAGATTGAAGGGGAAAGGAAGGAGATGGACAAGGAAGGAGATTGAAGGGGGAAGGAAGGGGAGATTGAAGGGGAAGGGATGGAGATGGAAAGAAGGAAGATTGAAGGGGAAAGGAGATGGAGAAGGAAGGAAGATGAAGGGGAAAGGAAGGAGAGAGAGATTGAAGGGGAAGGGATGGAGATGGAGATGGAAATGGAAGGAAGGAAGGAAGGAAGATTGGAGGGGAAAGGAGGGAGATGGACAAGGAAGGAGATTGAAGGGGGAAGGAAGGAAGGAAGATTGAAGGGGAAAGGATGGAGATGGGAGGAAGGAAGATTGAAGCGGAAAGGAGATGGAGAAGGAAGGAAGATGAAGGGGAAAGGAAGGAGAGAGAGATTGAAGGGGAAGGGATGGAAATGGAAGGAAGGAAGGAAGGAAGATTGAAGGGGAAAGGAAGGAGATGGACAAGGAAGGAGATTGAACGGGGAAGGAAGGAAGGAAGATTGAAGGGGAAAGGAAGGAGATGGACAAGGAAGGAGATTGAAGGGGGAAGGAAGGAGAGATTGAAGGGGAAGGGATGGAGATGGAAAGAAGGAAGATTGAAGGGGAAAGGAGATGGAGAAGGAAGGAAGATGAAGGGGAAAGGAAGGAAGGAGAGAGAGATTGAAGGGGAAGGGATGGAGATGGGAGGAAGGAAGATTGAAGGGGAAAGGAGATGGAGAAGGAAGGAAGATGAAGGGGAAAGGAAGGAGAGAGAGATTGAAGGGGAAGGGATGGAGATGTAAATTGAAGGAAGGAAGGAAGGGAGATTGAAGGGGAAAGGAAGGAGATGGACAAGGAAGGAGATTGAAGGGGGAAGGAAGGAGAGAGAGATTGAAGGGGAAGGGATGGAGATGGGAGGAAGGAAGATTGAAGGGGAAAGGAGATGGAGAAGGAAGGAAGATGAAGGGGAAAGGAAGGAGAGACAGATTGAAGGTGAAGGGATGGAGATGTAAATTGAAGGAAGGAAGGAAGGGAGATTGAAGGGGAAAGGAAGGAGATGGACAAGGAAGGAGATTGAAGGGGGAAGGAAGGAGAGAGAGATTGAAGGGGAAGGGATGGAGATGGAAAGAAGGAAGATTGAATGGGAAAGGAGATGGAGAAGGAAGGAAGATTGAAGGGGAAAGGAAGGAGAGAGCGATTGAAGGGGAAGGGATGGAGATGGAGATGGAGATGGAAATGGAAGGAAGGAAGGAAGATTGAAGGGGAAAGGAAAGAGATGGACAAGGAAGGACATTGAACGGGGAAGGAAGGAAGGAAGGAAGATTGAAGGGGAAAGGAAGGAGATGGACAAGGAAGGAGATTGAAGGGGGAAGGAAGGTGAGATTGAAGGGGAAGGGATGGAGATGGAAAGAAGGAAGATTGAAGGGGAAAGGAGATGGAGAAGGAAGGAAGATGAAGGGGAAAGGAAGGAGAGAGAGATTGAAGGGGAAGGGATGGAGATGGAGATGGAAATGGAAGGAAGGAAGGAAGGAAGATTGGAGGGGAAAGGAGGGAGATGGACAAGGAAGGAGATTGAAGGGGGAAGGAAGGAAGGAAGATTGAAGGGGAAAGGATGGAGATGGGAGGAAGGAAGATTGAAGCGGAAAGGAGATGGAGAAGGAAGGAAGATGAAGGGGAAAGGAAGGAGAGAGAGATTGAAGGGGAAGGGATGGAAATGGAAGGAAGGAAGGAAGGAAGATTGAAGGGGAAAGGAAGGAGATGGACAAGGAAGGAGATTGAACGGGGAAGGAAGGAAGGAAGATTGAAGGGGAAAGGAAGGAGATGGACAAGGAAGGAGATTGAAGGGGGAAGGAAGGAGAGATTGAAGGGGAAGGGATGGAGATGGAAAGAAGGAAGATTGAAGGGGAAAGGAGATGGAGAAGGAAGGAAGATGAAGGGGAAAGGAAGGAAGGAGAGAGAGATTGAAGGGGAAGGGATGGAGATGGGAGGAAGGAAGATTGAAGGGGAAAGGAGATGGAGAAGGAAGGAAGATGAAGGGGAAAGGAAGGAGAGAGAGATTGAAGGGGAAGGGATGGAGATGTAAATTGAAGGAAGGAAGGAAGGGAGATTGAAGGGGAAAGGAAGGAGATGGACAAGGAAGGAGATTGAAGGGGGAAGGAAGGAGAGAGAGATTGAAGGGGAAGGGATGGAGATGGGAGGAAGGAAGATTGAAGGGGAAAGGAGATGGAGAAGGAAGGAAGATGAAGGGGAAAGGAAGGAGAGACAGATTGAAGGTGAAGGGATGGAGATGTAAATTGAAGGAAGGAAGGAAGGGAGATTGAAGGGGAAAGGAAGGAGATGGACAAGGAAGGAGATTGAAGGGGGAAGGAAGGAGAGAGAGATTGAAGGGGAAGGGATGGAGATGGAAAGAAGGAAGATTGAAGGGGAAAGGAGATGGAGAAGGAAGGAAGATTGAAGGGGAAAGGAAGGAGAGAGCGATTGAAGGGGAAGGGATGGAGATGGAGATGGAAATGGAAGGAAGGAAGGAAGATTGAAGGGGAAAGGAAAGAGATGGACAAGGGAGGAGATTGAAGGGGGAAGGAAGGAAGGAGAAAGAGATTGAAGGGGAAGGGATGGAGATGGGAGGAAGGAAGATTGAAGGGGAAAGGAGATGGAGAAGGAAGGAAGATGAAGGGGAAAGGAAGGAGAGACAGATTGAAGGTGAAGGGATGGAGATGGAGATGGAAATGGAAGGAAGGAAGGAAGGAAGATTGAAGGGGAAAGGAAGGAGATGGACAAGGAAGGAGATTGAAATGGGAAGGAAGGATGGAGAGAGAGATTGAAGGGGAAGGGATGGAGATGGGAGGAAGGAAGATTGAAGGGGAAAGGAGATGGAGAAGGAAGGAAGATGAAGGGGAAAGGAAGGAGAGAGAGATTGAAGGGGAAGGGATGGAGATGTAAATTGAAGGAAGGAAGGAAGGGAGATTGAAGGGGAAAGGAAGGAGATGGACAAGGAAGGAGATTGAAGGGGGAAGGAAGGAGAGAGAGATTGAAGGGGAAGGGATGGAGATGGAAAGAAGGAAGATTGAAGGGGAAAGGAGATGGAGAAGGAAGGAAGATTGAAGGGGAAAGGAAGGAGAGAGCGATTGAAGGGGAAGGGATGGAGATGGAGATGGAAATGGAAGGAAGGAAGGAAGATTGAAGGGGAAAGGAAAGAGATGGACAAGGGAGGAGATTGAAGGGGGAAGGAAGGAAGGAGAGAGAGATTGAAGGGGAAGGGATGGAGATGGGAGGAAGGAAGATTGAAGGGGAAAGGAGATGGAGAAGGAAGGAAGATGAAGGGGAAAGGAAGGAGAGAGAGATTGAAGGGGAAGGGATGGAGATGGAAATGGAAGGAAGGAAGGAAGATTGAAGGGGAAAGGAAGGAGATGGACAAGGAAGGAGATTGAACGGGGAAGGAAGGAAGGAAGGAAGATTGAAGGGGAAAGGAAGGAGATGGACAAGGAAGGAGATTGAAGGGGGAAGGAAGGGGAGATTGAAGGGGAAGGGATGGAGATGGAAAGAAGGAAGATTGAAGGGGAAAGGAGATGGAGAAGGAAGGAAGATGAAGGGGAAAGGAAGGAGAGAGAGATTGAAGGGGAAGGGATGGAGATGGAGATGGAAATGGAAGGAAGGAAGGAAGGAAGATTGAAGGGGAAAGGAAGGAGATGGACAAGGAAGGAGATTGAAATGGGAAGGAAGGATGGAGAGAGAGATTGAAGGGGAAGGGATGGAGATGGGAGGAAGGAAGATTGAAGGGGAAAGGAGATGGAGAAGGAAGGAAGATGAAGGGGAAAGGAAGGAAGGAGAGAGAGATTGAAGGGGAAGGGATGGAGATGGGAGGAAGGAAGATTGAAGGGGAAAGGAGATGGAGAAGGAAGGAAGATGAAGGGGAAAGGAAGGAGAGAGAGATTGAAGGGGAAGGGATGGAGATGTAAATTGAAGGAAGGAAGGAAGGGAGATTGAAGGGGAAAGGAAGGAGATGGACAAGGAAGGAGATTGAAGGGGGAAGGAAGGAGAGAGAGATTGAAGGGGAAGGGATGGAGATGGGAGGAAGGAAGATTGAAGGGGAAAGGAGATGGAGAAGGAAGGAAGATGAAGGGGAAAGGAAGGAGAGACAGATTGAAGGTGAAGGGATGGAGATGTAAATTGAAGGAAGGAAGGAAGGGAGATTGAAGGGGAAAGGAAGGAGATGGACAAGGAAGGAGATTGAAGGGGGAAGGAAGGAGAGAGAGATTGAAGGGGAAGGGATGGAGATGGAAAGAAGGAAGATTGAAGGGGAAAGGAGATGGAGAAGGAAGGAAGATTGAATGGGAAAGGAAGGAGAGAGCGATTGAAGGGGAAGGGATGGAGATGGAGATGGAAATGGAAGGAAGGAAGGAAGATTGAAGGGGAAAGGAAAGAGATGGACAAGGGAGGAGATTGAAGGGGGAAGGAAGGAAGGAGAAAGAGATTGAAGGGGAAGGGATGGAGATGGGAGGAAGGAAGATTGAAGGGGAAAGGAGATGGAGAAGGAAGGAAGATGAAGGGGAAAGGAAGGAGAGACAGATTGAAGGTGAAGGGATGGAGATGGAGATGGAAATGGAAGGAAGGAAGGAAGGAAGATTGAAGGGGAAAGGAAGGAGATGGACAAGGAAGGAGATTGAAATGGGAAGGAAGGATGGAGAGAGAGATTGAAGGGGAAGGGATGGAGATGGGAGGAAGGAAGATTGAAGGGGAAAGGAGATGGAGAAGGAAGGAAGATGAAGGGGAAAGGAAGGAGAGAGAGATTGAAGGGGAAGGGATGGAGATGTAAATTGAAGGAAGGAAGGAAGGGAGATTGAAGGGGAAAGGAAGGAGATGGACAAGGAAGGAGATTGAAGGGGGAAGGAAGGAGAGAGAGATTGAAGGGGAAGGGATGGAGATGGAAAGAAGGAAGATTGAAGGGGAAAGGAGATGGAGAAGGAAGGAAGATTGAAGGGGAAAGGAAGGAGAGAGCGATTGAAGGGGAAGGGATGGAGATGGAGATGGAAATGGAAGGAAGGAAGGAAGATTGAAGGGGAAAGGAAAGAGATGGACAAGGGAGGAGATTGAAGGGGGAAGGAAGGAAGGAGAGAGAGATTGAAGGGGAAGGGATGGAGATGGGAGGAAGGAAGATTGAAGGGGAAAGGAGATGGAGAAGGAAGGAAGATGAAGGGGAAAGGAAGGAGAGAGAGATTGAAGGGGAAGGGATGGAGATGGAAATGGAAGGAAGGAAGGAAGATTGAAGGGGAAAGGAAGGAGATGGACAAGGAAGGAGATTGAACGGGGAAGGAAGGAAGGAAGGAAGATTGAAGGGGAAAGGAAGGAGATGGACAAGGAAGGAGATTGAAGGGGGAAGGAAGGGGAGATTGAAGGGGAAGGGATGGAGATGGAAAGAAGGAAGATTGAAGGGGAAAGGAGATGGAGAAGGAAGGAAGATGAAGGGGAAAGGAAGGAGAGAGAGATTGAAGGGGAAGGGATGGAGATGGAGATGGAAATGGAAGGAAGGAAGGAAGGAAGATTGAAGGGGAAAGGAAGGAGATGGACAAGGAAGGAGATTGAAATGGGAAGGAAGGATGGAGAGAGAGATTGAAGGGGAAGGGATGGAGATGGGAGGAAGGAAGATTGAAGGGGAAAGGAGATGGAGAAGGAAGGAAGATGAAGGGGAAAGGAAGGAGAGAGAGATTGAAGGGGAAGGGATGGAGATGTAAATTGAAGGAAGGAAGGAAGGGAGATTGAAGGGGAAAGGAAGGAGATGGACAAGGAAGGAGATTGAAGGGGGAAGGAAGGAGAGAGAGATTGAAGGGGAAGGGATGGAGATGGAAAGAAGGAAGATTGAAGGGGAAAGGAGATGGAGAAGGAAGGAAGATTGAAGGGGAAAGGAAGGAGAGAGCGATTGAAGGGGAAGGGATGGAGATGGAGATGGAAATGGAAGGAAGGAAGGAAGATTGAAGGGGAAAGGAAAGAGATGGACAAGGGAGGAGATTGAAGGGGGCAGGAAGGAAGGAGAGAGAGATTGAAGGGGAAGGGATGGAGATGGGAGGAAGGAAGATTGAAGGGGAAAGGAGATGGAGAAGGAAGGAAGATGAAGGGGAAAGGAAGGAGAGAGAGATTGAAGGGGAAGGGATGGAGATGGAAATGGAAGGAAGGAAGGAAGATTGAAGGGGAAAGGAAGGAGATGGACAAGGAAGGACATTGAACGGGGAAGGAAGGAAGGAAGGAAGATTGAAGGGGAAAGGAAGGAGATGGACAAGGAAGGAGATTGAAGGGGGAAGGAAGGGGAGATTGAAGGGGAAGGGATGGAGATGGAAAGAAGGAAGATTGAAGGGGAAAGGAGATGGAGAAGGAAGGAAGATGAAGGGGAAAGGAAGGAGAGAGAGATTGAAGGGGAAGGGATGGAGATGGAGATGGAAATGGAAGGAAGGAAGGAAGGAAGGAAGATTGGAGGGGAAAGGAGGGAGATGGACAAGGAAGGAGATTGAAGGGGGAAGGAAGGAAGGAAGATTGAAGGGGAAAGGATGGAGATGGGAGGAAGGAAGATTGAAGCGGAAAGGAGATGGAGAAGGAAGGAAGATGAAGGGGAAAGGAAGGAGAGAGAGATTGAAGGGGAAGGGATGGAAATGGAAGGAAGGAAGGAAGGAAGATTGAAGGGGAAAGGAAGGAGATGGACAAGGAAGGAGATTGAACGGGGAAGGAAGGAAGGAAGATTGAAGGGGAAAGGAAGGAGATGGACAAGGAAGGAGATTGAAGGGGGAAGGAAGGAGAGATTGAAGGGGAAGGGATGGAGATGGAAAGAAGGAAGATTGAAGGGGAAAGGAGATGGAGAAGGAAGGAAGATGAAGGGGAAAGGAAGGAAGGAGAGAGAGATTGAAGGGGAAGGGATGGAGATGGGAGGAAGGAAGATTGAAGGGGAAAGGAGATGGAGAAGGAAGGAAGATGAAGGGGAAAGGAAGGAGAGAGAGATTGAAGGGGAAGGGATGGAGATGTAAATTGAAGGAAGGAAGGAAGGGAGATTGAAGGGGAAAGGAAGGAGATGGACAAGGAAGGAGATTGAAGGGGGAAGGAAGGAGAGAGAGATTGAAGGGGAAGGGATGGAGATGGGAGGAAGGAAGATTGAAGGGGAAAGGAGATGGAGAAGGAAGGAAGATGAAGGGGAAAGGAAGGAGAGACAGATTGAAGGTGAAGGGATGGAGATGTAAATTGAAGGAAGGAAGGAAGGGAGATTGAAGGGGAAAGGAAGGAGATGGACAAGGAAGGAGATTGAAGGGGGAAGGAAGGAGAGAGAGATTGAAGGGGAAGGGATGGAGATGGAAAGAAGGAAGATTGAAGGGGAAAGGAGATGGAGAAGGAAGGAAGATTGAAGGGGAAAGGAAGGAGAGAGCGATTGAAGGGGAAGGGATGGAGATGGAGATGGAAATGGAAGGAAGGAAGGAAGATTGAAGGGGAAAGGAAAGAGATGGACAAGGGAGGAGATTGAAGGGGGAAGGAAGGAAGGAGAAAGAGATTGAAGGGGAAGGGATGGAGATGGGAGGAAGGAAGATTGAAGGGGAAAGGAGATGGAGAAGGAAGGAAGATGAAGGGGAAAGGAAGGAGAGAGAGATTGAAGGGGAAGGGATGGAGATGGAAATGGAAGGAAGGAAGGAAGATTGAAGGGGAAAGGAAGGAGATGGACAAGGAAGGAGATTGAACGGGGAAGGAAGGAAGGAAGGAAGATTGAAGGGGAAAGGAAGGAGATGGACAAGGAAGGAGATTGAAGGGGGAAGGAAGGGGAGATTGAAGGGGAAGGGATGGAGATGGAAAGAAGGAAGATTGAAGGGGAAAGGAGATGGAGAAGGAAGGAAGATGAAGGGGAAAGGAAGGAGAGAGAGACTGAAGGGGAAGGGATGGAGATGGAGATGGAAATGGAAGGAAGGAAGGAAGGAAGATTGGAGGGGAAAGGAGGGAGATGGACAAGGAAGGAGATTGAAGGGGGAAGGAAGGAAGGAAGATTGAAGGGGAAAGGAAGGAGATGGACAAGGAAGGAGATTGAAGGGGGAAGGAAGGAGAGAGAGATTGAAGGGGAAGGGATGGAGATGGGAGGAAGGAAGATTGAAGGGGAAAGGAGATGGAGAAGGAAGGAAGATGAAGGGGAAAGGAAGGAGAGAGAGATTGAAGGGGAAGGGATGGAAATGGAAATGGAAGGAAGGAAGGAAGGAAGATTGAAGGGGAAAGGAAGGAGATGGACAAGGAAGGAGATTGAACGGGGAAGGAAGGAAGGAAGATTGAAGGGGAAAGGAAGGAGATGGACAAGGAAGGAGATTGAAGGGGGAAGGAAGGAGAGATTGAAGGGGAAGGGATGGAGATGGAAAGAAGGAAGATTGAAGGGGAAAGGAGATGGAGAAGGAAGGAAGATGAAGGGGAAAGGAAGGAAGGAGAGAGAGATTGAAAGGGAAGGGATGGAGATGGGAGGAAGGAAGATTGAAGGGGAAAGGAGATGGAAAAGGAAGGAAGATGAAGGGGAAAGGAAGGAGAGAGAGATTGAAGGGGAAGGGATGGAGATGTAAATTGAAGGAAGGAAGGAAGGGAGATTGAAGGGGAAAGGAAGGAGATGGACAAGGAAGGAGATTGAAGGGGGAAGGAAGGAGAGAGAGATTGAAGGGGAAGGGATGGAGATGGGAGGAAGGAAGATTGAAGGGGAAAGGAGATGGAGAAGGAAGGAAGATGAAGGGGAAAGGAAGGAGAGAGAGATTGAAGGGGAAGGGATGGAGATGTAAATTGAAGGAAGGAAGGAAGGGAGATTGAAGGGGAAAGGAAGGAGATGGACAAGGAAGGAGATTGAAGGGGGAAGGAAGGAGAGAGAGATTGAAGGGGAAGGGATGGAGATGGAAAGAAGGAAGATTGAAGGGGAAAGGAGATGGAGAAGGAAGGAAGATTGAAGGGGAAAGGAAGGAGAGAGCGATTGAAGGGGAAGGGATGGAGATGGAGATGGAAATGGAAGGAAGGAAGGAAGATTGAAGGGGAAAGGAAAGAGATGGACAAGGGAGGAGATTGAAGGGGGAAGGAAGGAAGGAGAGAGAGATTGAAGGGGAAGGGATGGAGATGGGAGGAAGGAAGATTGAAGGGGAAAGGAGATGGAGAAGGAAGGAAGATGAAGGGGAAAGGAAGGAGAGAGAGATTGAAGGGGAAGGGATGGAGATGGAAATGGAAGGAAGGAAGGAAGATGGAAGGGGAAAGGAAGGAGATGGACAAGGAAGGAGATTGAAGGGGGAAGGAAGGAGAGATTGAAGGGGAAGGGATGGAGATGGAAAGAAGGAAGATTGAAGGGGAAAGGAGATGGAGAAGGAAGGAAGATGAAGGGGAAAGGAAGGAAGGAGAGATTGAAGGGGAAGGGATGGAAATGGAAATGGAAGGAAGGAAGGAAGGAAGATTGAAGGGGAAAGGAAGGAGATGGACAAGGAAGGAGATTGAACGGGGAAGGAAGGAAGGAAGATTGAAGGGGAAAGGAAGGAGATGGACAAGGAAGGAGATTGAAGGGGGAAGGAAGGAGAGATTGAAGGGGAAGGGATGGAGATGGAAAGAAGGAAGATTGAAGGGGAAAGGAGATGGAGAAGGAAGGAAGATGAAGGGGAAAGGAAGGAAGGAGAGAGAGATTGAAGGGGAAGAGATGGAAGGAAGGAAGATTGAAGGGGAAAGGAAGGAGATGGACAAGGAAGGAGATTGAAGGGGAAGGAAGGAGAGATTGAAGGGGAAGGGATGGAGATGGAAAGAAGGAAGATTGAAGGGGAAAGGAGATGGAGAAGGAAGGAAGATGAAGGGGAAAGGAAGGAGAGAGAGATTGAAGGGGAAGGGATGGAGATGGAAATGGAAGGAAGGAAGGAAGGAAGATTGAAGGGGAAAGGAAGGAGATGGACAAGGAAGGAGATTGAAGGGGGAAGGAAGGAAGGAGATTGAAGGGGGAAGGAAGGAAGGTAGGAGAGAGAGATTGAAGGGGAAGGGATGGAGAAGGAAGGAAGATGAAGGGGAAAGGAAGGAGAGAGAGATTGAAGGGGAAGGGATGGAGATGGGAGGAAGGAAGATTGAAGGGGAAAGGAGATGGAGAAGGAAGGAAGATGAAGGGGAAAGGAAGGAGAGAGAGATTGAAGGGGAAGGGATGGAAATGGAAGGAAGGAAGGAAGGAAGATTGAAGGGGAAAGGAAGGAGATGGACAAGGAAGGAGATTGAACGGGGAAGGAAGGAAGGAAGATTGAAGGGGAAAGGAAGGAGATGGACAAGGAAGGAGATTGAAGGGGGAAGGAAGGAGAGATTGAAGGGGAAGGGATGGAGATGGAAAGAAGGAAGATTGAAGGGGAAAGGAGATGGAGAAGGAAGGAAGATGAAGGGGAAAGGAAGGAAGGAGAGAGAGATTGAAGGGGAAGGGATGGAGATGGGAGGAAGGAAGATTGAAGGGGAAAGGAGATGGAGAAGGAAGGAAGATGAAGGGGAAAGGAAGGAGAGAGAGATTGAAGGGGAAGGGATGGAGATGTAAATTGAAGGAAGGAAGGAAGGGAGATTGAAGGGGAAAGGAAGGAGATGGACAAGGAAGGAGATTGAAGGGGGAAGGAAGGAGAGAGAGATTGAAGGGGAAGGGATGGAGATGGGAGGAAGGAAGATTGAAGGGGAAAGGAGATGGAGAAGGAAGGAAGATGAAGGGGAAAGGAAGGAGAGACAGATTGAAGGGGAAGGGATGGAGATGTAAATTGAAGGAAGGAAGGAAGGGAGATTGAAGGGGAAAGGAAGGAGATGGACAAGGAAGGAGATTGAAGGGGGAAGGAAGGAGAGAGAGATTGAAGGGGAAGGGATGGAGATGGAAAGAAGGAAGATTGAAGGGGAAAGGAGATGGAGAAGGAAGGAAGATTGAAGGGGAAAGGAAGGAGAGAGCGATTGAAGGGGAAGGGATGGAGATGGAGATGGAAATGGAAGGAAGGAAGGAAGATTGAAGGGGAAAGGAAAGAGATGGACAAGGGAGGAGATTGAAGGGGGAAGGAAGGAAGGAGAGAGAGATTGAAGGGGAAGGGATGGAGATGGGAGGAAGGAAGATTGAAGGGGAAAGGAGATGGAGAAGGAAGGAAGATGAAGGGGAAAGGAAGGAGAGAGAGATTGAAGGGGAAGGGATGGAGATGGAAATGGAAGGAAGGAAGGAAGATTGAAGGGGAAAGGAAGGAGATGGACAAGGAAGGAGATTGAACGGGGAAGGAAGGAAGGAAGGAAGATTGAAGGGGAAAGGAAGGAGATGGACAAGGAAGGAGATTGAAGGGGGAAGGAAGGGGAGATTGAAGGGGAAGGGATGGAGATGGAAAGAAGGAAGATTGAAGGGGAAAGGAGATGGAGAAGGAAGGAAGATGAAGGGGAAAGGAAGGAGAGAGAGATTGAAGGGGAAGAGATGGAGATGGAGATGGAAATGGAAGGAAGGAAGGAAGGAAGATTGGAGGGGAAAGGAGGGAGATGGACAAGGAAGGAGATTGAAGGGGGAAGGAAGGAAGGAAGATTGAAGGGGAAAGGATGGAGATGGGAGGAAGGAAGATTGAAGGGGAAAGGAGATGGAGAAGGAAGGAAGATGAAGGGGAAAGGAAGGAGAGAGAGATTGAAGGGGAAGGGATGGAAATGGAAGGAAGGAAGGAAGGAAGATTGAAGGGGAAAGGAAGGAGATGGACAAGGAAGGAGATTGAACGGGGAAGGAAGGAAGATTGAAGGGGAAAGGAAGGAGATGGACAAGGAAGGAGATTGAAGGGGGAAGGAAGGAGAGATTGAAGGGGAAGGGATGGAGATGGAAAGAAGGAAGATTGAAGGGGAAAGGAGATGGAGAAGGAAGGAAGATGAAGGGGAAAGGAAGGAAGGAGAGAGAGATTGAAGGGGAAGGGATGGAGATGTAAATTGAAGGAAGGAAGGAAGGGAGATTGAAGGGGAAAGGAAGGAGATGGACAAGGAAGGAGATTGAAGGGGGAAGGAAGGAGAGAGAGATTGAAGGGGAAGGGATGGAGATGGAAAGAAGGAAGATTGAAGGGGAAAGGAGATGGAGAAGGAAGGAAGATTGAAGGGGAAAGGAAGGAGAGAGCGATTGAAGGGGAAGGGATGGAGATGGAGATGGAAATGGAAGGAAGGAAGGAAGATTGAAGGGGAAAGGAACGAGATGGACAAGGGAGGAGATTGAAGGGGGAAGGAAGGAAGGAGAGAGAGATTGAAGGGGAAGGGATGGAGATGGGAGGAAGGAAGATTGAAGGGGAAAGGAGATGGAGAAGGAAGGAAGATGAAGGGGAAAGGAAGGAGAGAGAGATTGAAGGGGAAGGGATGGAGATGGAAATGGAAGGAAGGAAGGAAGATTGAAGGGGAAAGGAAGGAGATGGACAAGGAAGGAGATTGAACGGGGAAGGAAGGAAGGAAGGAAGATTGAAGGGGAAAGGAAGGAGATGGACAAGGAAGGAGATTGAAGGGGGAAGGAAGGGGAGATTGAAGGGGAAGGGATGGAGATGGAAAGAAGGAAGATTGAAGGGGAAAGGAGATGGAGAAGGAAGGAAGATGAAGGGGAAAGGAAGGAGAGAGAGATTGAAGGGGAAGGGATGGAGATGGAAATGGAAGGAAGGAAGGAAGATTGAAAAGGAAAGGAAGGAGATGGACAAGGAAGGAGATTGAAGGGGGAAGGAAGGAAGGAAGATTGAAGGGGAAAGGAAGGAGATGGACAAGGAAGGAGATTGAAGGGGGAAGGAAGGAGAGAGAGATTGAAGGGGAAGGGATGGAGATGGAAAGAAGGAAGATTGAAGGGGAAAGGAGATGGAGAAGGAAGGAAGATGAAGGGGAAAGGAAGGAGAGAGAGATTGAAGGGGAAGGGATGGAGATGGAGATGGAAATGGAAGGAAGGAAGGAAGATTGAAGGGGAAAGGAAGGAGATGGAGAAGGAAGGAGATTGAAGGGGAAGGAAGGAAGGAAGGAGAGAGAGATTGAAGGGGAAGGGATGGAGATGGAGATGGAAGGAAGGAAGGACGATTGAAGGGGAATGGAAGAAGATGGAGAAGGAAGGAGATTGAAGGGGGAAGGAAGGAAGGAAGGAAGGAGAGAGAGATTGAAGGGGAAGAGATGGAAGGAAGGAAGATTGGAGGGGAAGGAAGGAAGGAAGGAAGATTGAAGGGGAAAGGAAGGAGATGGACAAGGAAGGAGATTGAAGGGGGAAGGAAGGAAGGAAGGAAGGAGATTGAAGGGGGAAGGAAGGAAGGAAGGAGAGAGAGATTGAAGGGGAAGGGATGGAGATGGAGATGGAGATGGAAATGGAAGGAAGGAAGGAAGATTGAAGGGGAAAGGAAGGAGATGGACAAGGAAGGAGATTGAAGGGGGACGGAAGGAAGGAAGGAGATTGAAGGGGGAAGGAAGGAAGGAAGGAAGGAAGATTGAAGGGGAAAGGAAGGAGATGGACAAGGAAGGAGATTGAAGGGGGAAGGAAGAATGGAGAGAGAGATTGAAGGGGAAGGGATGGAGATGGAAATGGAAGGAAGGAAGGAAGGAAGATTGAAGGGGAAAGGAAGGAGATGGACAAGGAAGGAGATTGAAGGGGGAAGGAAGGAAGGAAGATTGAAGGGGAAAGGAAGGAGATGGACAAGGAAGGAGATTGAAGGGGGAAGGAAGGAGAGAGAGATTGAAGGGGCAGGGATGGAGATGGAAAGAAGGAAGATTGAAGGGGAAAGGAGATGGAGAAGGAAGGAAGATGAAGGGGAAAGGAAGGAGAGAGAGATTGAAGGGGAAGGGATGGAGATGGAAATGGAAGGAAGGAAGGAAGATTGAAGTGGAAAGGAAGGAGATGGACAAGGAAGGAGATTGAAGGGGGAAGGAAGGAAGGAAGGAGATTGAAGGGGGAAGGAAGGAAGGAGAGAGAGATTGAAGGGGAAGGGATGGAGATGGAGATGGAAGGAAGGAAGGACGATTGAAGGTGAAAGGAAAGAGATGGACAAGGAAGGAGATTGAAGGGGGAAAGAAGGAAGGAAGGAGAGAGAGATTGAAAGGGAAGGGATGGAGATGGAAGGAAGGAAGATTGAAGGGGAAAGGAGATGGAGTAGGAAGGAAGATGAAGGGGAAAGGAAGGAGAGAGAGATTGAAGGGGAAGGGATGGAGATGGAAATGGAAGGAAGGAAGGAAGGAATGAAGATTGAAGGGGAAAGAAAGGAGATGGACAAGGAAGGAGATTGAAGGGGGACGGAAGGAAGGAAGGAGATTGAAGGGGGAAGGAAGGAAGGAAGGAGAGAGAGATTGAAGGGGAAGGGATGGAGATGGAAGGAAGGAAGACTGAAGGGGAAAGGAGATGGAGAAGGAAGGAAGATGAAGAGGAAAGGAAGGAGATGGAGAAGGAAGGAGATTGAAGGGGGAAGGAAGGAAGGAAGGAAGGAAGATTGAAGGGGAAAGGAAGGAGATGGACAAGGAAGGAGATTGAAGGGGAAAGGAAGGATGGAGAGAGAGATTGAAGGGGAAGGGATGGAGATGGGAGGAAGGAAGATTGAAAGGGAAAGGAGATGGAGAAGGAAGGAAGATGAAGGGGAAAGGAAGGAGATGGAGAAGGAAGGAGATTGAAGGGGAAGGGATGGAGATGGAGATGGAAATGGAAGGAAGGAAGGAAGATTGAAGGGGAAAGGAGATGGAGAAGGAAGGAAGATGAAGGGGAAAGGAAGGAGAGAGAGATTGAAGGGGAAGGGATGGAGATGGAAATGGAAGGAAGGAAGATTGAAGGGGAAAGGAAGGAGATGGACAAGGAAGGAGATTGAACGGTGAAGGAAGGAAGGAAGGAAGATTGAAGGGGAAAGGAAGGAGATGGACAAGGAAGGAGATTGAAGGGGGAAGGAAGGAGAGAGAGATTGAAGGGGAAGGGATGGAGATGGAAAGAAGGAAGATTGAAGGGGAAAGGAGATGGAGAAGGAAGGAAGATGAAGGGGAAAGGAAGGAGAGAGAGATTGAAGGGGAAGGGATGGAGATGGAAATGGAAGGAAGGAAGGAAGGAAGATTGAAAAGGAAAGGAAGGAGATGGACAAGGAAGGAGATTGAAGGGGGAAGGAAGGAAGATTGAAGGGGAAAGGAAGGAGATGGACAAGGAAGGAGATTGAAGGGGGAAGGAAGGAGAGAGAGATTGAAGGGGAAGGGATGGAGATGGAAAGAAGGAAGATTGAAGGGGAAAGGAGATGGAGAAGGAAGGAAGATGAAGGGGAAAGGAAGGAGAGAGAGATTGAAGGGGAAGGGATGGAGATGGAGATGGAAATGGAAGGAAGGAAGGAAGATTGAAGGGGAAAGGAAGGAGATGGAGAAGGAAGGAGATTGAAGGGGAAGGAAGGAAGGAAGGAGAGAGAGATTGAAGGGGAAGAGATGGAAGGAAGGAAGATTGGAGGGGAAGGAAGGAAGGAAGGAAGATTGAAGGGGAAAGGAAGGAGATGGACAAGGAAGGAGATTGAAGGGGGAAGGAAGGAGAGAGAGATTGAAGGGGAAGGGATGGAGATGGAAAGAAGGAAGATTGAAGGGGAAAGGAGATGGAGAAGGAAGGAAGATGAAGGGGAAAGGAAGGAGAGAGAGATTGAAGGGGAAGGGATGGAGATGGAAATGGAAGGAAGGAAGGAAGGAAGATTGAAAAGGAAAGGAAGGAGATGGACAAGGAAGGAGATTGAAGGGGGAAGGAAGGAAGATTGAAGGGGAAAGGAAGGAGATGGACAAGGAAGGAGATTGAAGGGGGAAGGAAGGAGAGAGAGATTGAAGGGGAAGGGATGGAGATGGAAAGAAGGAAGATTGAAGGGGAAAGGAGATGGAGAAGGAAGGAAGATGAAGGGGAAAGGAAGGAGAGAGAGATTGAAGGGGAAGGGATGGAGATGGAGATGGAAATGGAAGGAAGGAAGGAAGATTGAAGGGGAAAGGAAGGAGATGGAGAAGGAAGGAGATTGAAGGGGAAGGAAGGAAGGAAGGAGAGAGAGATTGAAGGGGAAGAGATGGAAGGAAGGAAGATTGGAGGGGAAGGAAGGAAGGAAGGAAGATTGAAGGGGAAAGGAAGGAGATGGACAAGGAAGGAGATTGAAGGGGGAAGGAAGGAAGGAAGGAAGGAAGGAAGGAGATTGAAAGGGGAAGGAAGGAAGGAAGGAAGGAGAGAGAGATTGAAGGGGAAGGGATGGAGATGGAGATGGAGATGGAAATGGAAGGAAGGAAGGAAGATTGAAGGGGAAAGGAAGGAGATGGACAAGGAAGGAGATTGAAGGGGGAAGGAAGGATGGAGAGAGAGATTGAAGGGGAAGGGATGGAGATGGAAGGAAGGAAGATTGAAGGGGAAAGGAGATGGAGTAGGAAGGAAGATGAAGGGGAAAGGAAGGAGAGAGAGATTGAAGGGGAAGGGATGGAGATAGAAATGGAAGGACGGAAGGAAGGAAGATTGAAGAGGAAAGGAAGGAGATGGACAAGGAAGGAGATTGAAGGGGGAAGGAAGGAAGGAAGGAGATTGAAGGGGGAAGGAAGGAAGGAAGGAGAGAGGGATTGAAGGGGAAGGGATGGAGATGGAAAGAAGGAAGATTGAAGGGGAAAGGAGATGGAGAAGGAAGGAAGATTGAAGGGGAAAGGAAGGAGAGAGAGATTGAAGGGGAAGGGATGGAGATGGAGATGGAAATGGAAGGAAGGAAGGAAGATTGAAGGGGAAAGGAAGGAGATGGACAAGGAAGGAGATTCAATGGGGAAGGAAGGAAGGAAGGAGATTGAAGGGGGAAGAACGGAAGGAAGGAGAGAGAGATTGAAGGGGAACGGATGGAGATGGAAATGGAAGGAAGGAAGGAAGATTGAAGGGGAAAGGAAGGAGATGGACAAGGAAGGAGATTGAAATGGGAAGGAAGGATGGAGAGAGAGATTGAAGGGGAAGGGATGGAGATGGGAGGAAGGAAGATTGAAGGGGAAAGGAGATGGAGAAGGAAGGAAGATGAAGGGGAAAGGAAGGACAGAGAGATTGAAGGGGAAGGGATGGAGATGTAAATTGAAGGAAGGAAGGAAGGGAGATTGAAGGGGAAAGGAAGGAGATGGACAAGGAAGGAGATTGAAGGGGGAAGGAAGGAGAGAGAGATTGAAGGGGAAGGGATGGAGATGGAGATGGAGATGGAAATGGAAGGAAGGAAGGAAGATTGAAGGGGAAAGGAAAGAGATGGACAAGGGAGGAGATTGAAGGGGGAAGGAAGGAAGGAGAGAGAGATTGAAGGGGAAGGGATGGAGATGGGAGGAAGGAAGATTGAAGGGGAAAGGAGATGGAGAAGGAAGGAAGATGAAGGGGAAAGGAAGGAGAGAGAGATTGAAGGGGAAGGGATGGAGATGGGAGGAAGGAAGATTGAAGGGGAAAGGAGATGGAGAAGGAAGGAAGATGAAGGGGGAAGGAAGGAGAGAGAGATTGAAGGGGAAGGGATGGAGATGGAAAGAAGGAAGATTGAAGGGGAAAGGAGATGGAGAAGGAAGGAAGATGAAGGGGAAAGGAAGGAGATGGAGAAGGAAGGAGATTGAAGGGGAAGGAAGGAAGGAAGGAGAGAGAGATTGAAGGGGAAGATATGGAAGGAAGGAAGATTGGAGGGGAAGGAAGGAAGGAAGGAAGATTGAAGGGGAAAGGAAGGAGATGGACAAGGAAGGAGATTGAAGGGGGAAGGAAGGAAGGAAGGAAGGAGATTGAAGGGGGAAGGAAGGAAGGAAGGAGAGAGAGATTGAAGGGGAAGGGATGGAGATGGAGATGGAGATGGAAATGGAAGGAAGGAAGGAAGATTGAAGGGGAAAGGAAGGAGATGGACAAGGAAGGAGATTGAAGGGGTAAGGAAGGAAGGAAGGAAGGAAGGAGAGAGAGATTGAAGGGGAAGAGATGGAAGGAAGGAAGATTGGAGTGGAAGGAAGGAAGGAAGGAAGATTGAAGGGGAAAGGAAGGAGATGGATAAGGAAGGAGATTGAAGGGGGACGGAAGGAAGGAAGGAGATTGAAGGGGGAAGGAAGGAAGGAAGATTGAAGGGGAAAGGAAGGAGATGGACAAGGAAGGAGATTGAAGGGGGAAGGAAGGATGGAGAGAGAGATTGAAGGGGAAGGGATGGAGATGGAAGGAAGGAAGATTGAAGGGGAAAGGAGATGGAGTAGGAAGGAAGATGAAGGGGAAAGGAAGGAGAGAGAGATTGAAGGGGAAGGGATGGAGATAGAAATGGAAGGACGGAAGGAAGGAAGATTGAAGGGGAAAGGAAGGAGATGGACAAGGAAGGAGATTGAAGGGGGAAGGAAGGAAGGAAGGAGATTGAAGGGGGAAGGAAGGAAGGAAGGAGATTGAAGGGGAAGGAAGGAAGGAAGGAAGGAGAGAGAGATTGAAGGGGAAGGGATGGAGATGGAAAGAAGGAAGATTGAAGGGGAAAGGAGATGGAGAAGGAAGGAAGATTGAAGGGGAAAGGAAGGAGAGAGAGATTGAAGGGGAAGGGATGGAGATGGAGATGGAAATGGAAGGAAGGAAGGAAGATTGAAGGGGAAAGGAAGGAGATGGACAAGGAAGGAGATTCAATGGGGAAGGAAGGAAGGAAGGAGATTGAAGGGGGAAGAAAGGAAGGAAGGAGAGAGAGATTGAAGGGGAACGGATGGAGATGGAAATGGAAGGAAGGAAGGAAGATTGAAGGGGAAAGGAAGGAGATGGACAAGGAAGGAGATTGAAATGGGAAGGAAGGATGGAGAGAGAGATTGAAGGTGAAGGGATGGAGATGGGAGGAAGGAAGATTGAAGGGGAAAGGAGATGGAGAAGGAAGGAAGATGAAGGGGAAAGGAAGGAGAGAGAGATTGAAGGGGAAGGGATGGAGATGTAATTGAAGGAAGGAAGGAAGGGAGATTGAAGGGGAAAGGAAGGAGATGGACAAGGAAGGAGATTGAAGGGGGAAGGAAGGAGAGAGAGATTGAAGGGGAAGGGATGGAGATGGAGATGGAGATGGAGATGGAGATGGAAATGGAAGGAAGGAAGGAAGATTGAAGGGGAAAGGAAAGAGATGGACAAGGGAGGAGATTGAAGGGGGAAGGAAGGAAGGAGAGAGAGATTGAAGGGGAAGGGATGGAGATGGGAGGAAGGAAGATTGAAGGGGAAAGGAGATGGAGAAGGAAGGAAGATGAAGGGGAAAGGAAGGAGAGAGAGATTGAAGGGGAAGGGATGGAGATGGAAATGGAAGGAAGGAAGGAAGATTGAAGGGGAAAGGAAGGAGATGGACAAGGAAGGAGATTGAACGGGGAAGGAAGGAAGGAAGGAAGATTGAAGGGGAAAGGAAGGAGATGGACAAGGAAGGAGATTGAAGGGCGAAGGAAGGGGAGATTGAAGGGGAAGGGATGGAGATGGAAAGAAGGAAGATTGAAGGGGAAAGGAGATGGAGAAGGAAGGAAGATGAAGGGGAAAGGAAGGAGAGAGAGATTGAAGGGGAAGGGATGGAGATGGAAATGGAAGGAAGGAAGGAAGGAAGATTGAAAAGGAAAGGAAGGAGATGGACAAGGTAGGAGATTGAAGGGGGAAGGAAGGAAGGAAGATTGAAGGGGAAAGGAAGGAGATGGACAAGGAAGGAGATTGAAGGGGGAAGGAAGGAAGGAAGGAAGGAGAGAGAGATTGAAGGGGAAGGGATGGAGATGGAAAGAAGGAAGATTGAAGGGGAAAGGAGATGGAGAAGGAAGGAAGATTGAAGGGGAAAGGAAGGAGAGAGAGATTGAAGGGGAAGGGATGGAGATGGAGATGGAAATGGAAGGAAGGAAGGAAGATTGAAGGGGAAAGGAAGGAGATGGACAAGGAAGGAGATTCAATGGGGAAGGAAGGAAGGAAGGAGATTGAAGGGGGAAGAAAGGAAGGAAGGAGAGAGAGATTGAAGGGGAACGGATGGAGATGGAAATGGAAGGAAGGAAGGAAGATTGAAGGGGAAAGGAAGGAGATGGACAAGGAAGGAGATTGAAATGGGAAGGAAGGATGGAGAGAGAGATTGAAGGTGAAGGGATGGAGATGGGAGGAAGGAAGATTGAAGGGGAAAGGAGATGGAGAAGGAAGGAAGATGAAGGGGAAAGGAAGGAGAGAGAGATTGAAGGGGAAGGGATGGAGATGTAAATTGAAGGAAGGAAGGAAGGGAGATTGAAGGGGAAAGGAAGGAGATGGACAAGGAAGGAGATTGAAGGGGGAAGGAAGGAGAGAGAGATTGAAGGGGAAGGGATGGAGATGGAGATGGAGATGGAGATGGAAATGGAAGGAAGGAAGGAAGATTGAAGGGGAAAGGAAAGAGATGGACAAGGGAGGAGATTGAAGGGGGAAGGAAGGAAGGAGAGAGAGATTGAAGGGGAAGGGATGGAGATGGGAGGAAGGAAGATTGAAGGGGAAAGGAGATGGAGAAGGAAGGAAGATGAAGGGGAAAGGAAGGAGAGAGAGATTGAAGGGGAAGGGATGGAGATGGAAATGGAAGGAAGGAAGGAAGATTGAAGGGGAAAGGAAGGAGATGGACAAGGAAGGAGATTGAACGGGGAAGGAAGGAAGGAAGGAAGATTGAAGGGGAAAGGAAGGAGATGGACAAGGAAGGAGATTGAAGGGCGAAGGAAGGGGAGATTGAAGGGGAAGGGATGGAGATGGAAAGAAGGAAGATTGAAGGGGAAAGGAGATGGAGAAGGAAGGAAGATGAAGGGGAAAGGAAGGAGAGAGAGATTGAAGGGGAAGGGATGGAGATGGAAATGGAAGGAAGGAAGGAAGGAAGATTGAAAAGGAAAGGAAGGAGATGGACAAGGTAGGAGATTGAAGGGGGAAGGAAGGAAGGAAGATTGAAGGGGAAAGGAAGGAGATGGACAAGGAAGGAGATTGAAGGGGGAAGGAAGGAGAGAGAGATTGAAGGGGAAAGGATGGAGATGGAAAGAAGGAAGATTGAAGGGGAAAGGAGATGGAGAAGGAAGGAAGATGAAGGGGAAAGGAAGGAGAGAGAGATTGAAGGGGAAGGGATGGAGATGGAGATGGAAATGGAAGGAAGGAAGGAAGATTGAAGGGGAAAGGAAGGAGATGGAGAAGGAAGGAGATTGAAGGGGGAAGGAAGGAAGGAAGGAAGGAAGATTGAAGGGGAAAGGAAGGAGATGGACAAGGAAGGAGATTGAAGGGGAAAGGAAGGATGGAGAGAGAGATTGAAGGGGAAGGGATGGAGATGGGAGGAAGGAAGATTGAAAGGGAAAGGAGATGGAGAAGGAAGGAAGATGAAGGGGAAAGGAAGGAGAGAGAGATTGAAGGGGAAGGGATGGAGATGGAGATGGAAATGGAAGGAAGGAAGGAAGATTGAAGGGGAAAGGAAGGAGATGGAGAAGGAAGGAGATTGAAGGGGGAAGGAAGGAAGGAAGGAGATTGAAGGGGGAAGGAAGGAAGGAAGGAAGGAGAGAGAGATTGAAGGGGAAGGGATGGAGATGGAAAGAAGGAAGATTGAAGGGGAAAGGAGATGGAGAAGGAAGGAAGATTGAAGGGGAAAGGAAGGAGAGAGAGATTGAAGGGGAAGGGATGGAGATGGAGATGGAAATGGAAGGAAGGAAGGAAGATTGAAGGGGAAAGGAAGGAGATGGACAAGGAAGGAGATTCAATGGGGAAGGAAGGAAGGAAGGAGATTGAAGGGGGAAGAAAGGAAGGAAGGAGAGAGAGATTGAAGGGGAACGGATGGAGATGGAAATGGAAGGAAGGAAGGAAGATTGAAGGGGAAAGGAAGGAGATGGACAAGGAAGGAGATTGAAATGGGAAGGAAGGATGGAGAGAGAGATTGAAGGTGAAGGGATGGAGATGGGAGGAAGGAAGATTGAAGGGGAAAGGAGATGGAGAAGGAAGGAAGATGAAGGGGAAAGGAAGGAGAGAGAGATTGAAGGGGAAGGGATGGAGATGTAAATTGAAGGAAGGAAGGAAGGGAGATTGAAGGGGAAAGGAAGGAGATGGACAAGGAAGGAGATTGAAGGGGGAAGGAAGGAGAGAGAGATTGAAGGGGAAGGGATGGAGATGGAGATGGAGATGGAGATGGAAATGGAAGGAAGGAAGGAAGATTGAAGGGGAAAGGAAAGAGATGGACAAGGGAGGAGATTGAAGGGGGAAGGAAGGAAGGAGAGAGAGATTGAAGGGGAAGGGATGGAGATGGGAGGAAGGAAGATTGAAGGGGAAAGGAGATGGAGAAGGAAGGAAGATGAAGGGGAAAGGAAGGAGAGAGAGATTGAAGGGGAAGGGATGGAGATGGAAATGGAAGGAAGGAAGGAAGATTGAAGGGGAAAGGAAGGAGATGGACAAGGAAGGAGATTGAACGGGGAAGGAAGGAAGGAAGGAAGATTGAAGGGGAAAGGAAGGAGATGGACAAGGAAGGAGATTGAAGGGCGAAGGAAGGGGAGATTGAAGGGGAAGGGATGGAGATGGAAAGAAGGAAGATTGAAGGGGAAAGGAGATGGAGAAGGAAGGAAGATGAAGGGGAAAGGAAGGAGAGAGAGATTGAAGGGGAAGGGATGGAGATGGAAATGGAAGGAAGGAAGGAAGGAAAATTGAAAAGGAAAGGAAGGAGATGGACAAGGTAGGAGATTGAAGGGGGAAGGAAGGAAGGAAGATTGAAGGGGAAAGGAAGGAGATGGACAAGGAAGGAGATTGAAGGGGGAAGGAAGGAAGGAAGGAAGGAGAGAGAGATTGAAGGGGAAGGGATGGAGATGGAAAGAAGGAAGATTGAAGGGGAAAGGAGATGGAGAAGGAAGGAAGATTGAAGGGGAAAGGAAGGAGAGAGAGATTGAAGGGGAAGGGATGGAGATGGAGATGGAAATGGAAGGAAGGAAGGAAGATTGAAGGGGAAAGGAAGGAGATGGACAAGGAAGGAGATTCAATGGGGAAGGAAGGAAGGAAGGAGATTGAAGGGGGAAGAAAGGAAGGAAGGAGAGAGAGATTGAAGGGGAACGGATGGAGATGGAAATGGAAGGAAGGAAGGAAGATTGAAGGGGAAAGGAAGGAGATGGACAAGGAAGGAGATTGAAATGGGAAGGAAGGATGGAGAGAGAGATTGAAGGTGAAGGGATGGAGATGGGAGGAAGGAAGATTGAAGGGGAAAGGAGATGGAGAAGGAAGGAAGATGAAGGGGAAAGGAAGGAGAGAGAGATTGAAGGGGAAGGGATGGAGATGTAAATTGAAGGAAGGAAGGAAGGGAGATTGAAGGGGAAAGGAAGGAGATGGACAAGGAAGGAGATTGAAGGGGGAAGGAAGGAGAGAGAGATTGAAGGGGAAGGGATGGAGATGGAGATGGAGATGGAGATGGAAATGGAAGGAAGGAAGGAAGATTGAAGGGGAAAGGAAAGAGATGGACAAGGGAGGAGATTGAAGGGGGAAGGAAGGAAGGAGAGAGAGATTGAAGGGGAAGGGATGGAGATGGGAGGAAGGAAGATTGAAGGGGAAAGGAGATGGAGAAGGAAGGAAGATGAAGGGGAAAGGAAGGAGAGAGAGATTGAAGGGGAAGGGATGGAGATGGAAATGGAAGGAAGGAAGGAAGATTGAAGGGGAAAGGAAGGAGATGGACAAGGAAGGAGATTGAACGGGGAAGGAAGGAAGGAAGGAAGATTGAAGGGGAAAGGAAGGAGATGGACAAGGAAGGAGATTGAAGGGCGAAGGAAGGGGAGATTGAAGGGGAAGGGATGGAGATGGAAAGAAGGAAGATTGAAGGGGAAAGGAGATGGAGAAGGAAGGAAGATGAAGGGGAAAGGAAGGAGAGAGAGATTGAAGGGGAAGGGATGGAGATGGAAATGGAAGGAAGGAAGGAAGGAAGATTGAAAAGGAAAGGAAGGAGATGGACAAGGTAGGAGATTGAAGGGGGAAGGAAGGAAGGAAGATTGAAGGGGAAAGGAAGGAGATGGACAAGGAAGGAGATTGAAGGGGGAAGGAAGGAGAGAGAGATTGAAGGGGAAGGGATGGAGATGGAAAGAAGGAAGATTGAAGGGGAAAGGAGATGGAGAAGGAAGGAAGATGAAGGGGAAAGGAAGGAGAGAGAGATTGAAGGGGAAGGGATGGAGATGGAGATGGAAATGGAAGGAAGGAAGGAAGATTGAAGGGGAAAGGAAGGAGATGGAGAAGGAAGGAGATTGAAGGGGGAAGGAAGGAAGGAAGGAAGGAAGATTGAAGGGGAAAGGAAGGAGATGGACAAGGAAGGAGATTGAAGGGGAAAGGAAGGATGGAGAGAGAGATTGAAGGGGAAGGGATGGAGATGGGAGGAAGGAAGATTGAAAGGGAAAGGAGATGGAGAAGGAAGGAAGATGAAGGGGAAAGGAAGGAGAGAGAGATTGAAGGGGAAGGGATGGAGATGGAGATGGAAATGGAAGGAAGGAAGGAAGATTGAAGGGGAAAGGAAGGAGATGGACAAGGAAGGAGATTCAATGGGGAAGGAAGGAAGGAAGGAGATTGAAGGGGGAAGAAAGGAAGGAAGGAGAGAGAGATTGAAGGGGAACGGATGGAGATGGAAATGGAAGGAAGGAAGGAAGATTGAAGGGGAAAGGAAGGAGATGGACAAGGAAGGAGATTGAAATGGGAAGGAAGGATGGAGAGAGAGATTGAAGGTGAAGGGATGGAGATGGGAGGAAGGAAGATTGAAGGGGAAAGGAGATGGAGAAGGAAGGAAGATGAAGGGGAAAGGAAGGAGAGAGAGATTGAAGGGGAAGGGATGGAGATGTAAATTGAAGGAAGGAAGGAAGGGAGATTGAAGGGGAAAGGAAGGAGATGGACAAGGAAGGAGATTGAAGGGGGAAGGAAGGAGAGAGAGATTGAAGGGGAAGGGATGGAGATGGAGATGGAGATGGAGATGGAAATGGAAGGAAGGAAGGAAGATTGAAGGGTAAAGGAAAGAGATGGACAAGGGAGGAGATTGAAGGGGGAAGGAAGGAAGGAGAGAGAGATTGAAGGGGAAGGGATGGAGATGGGAGGAAGGAAGATTGAAGGGGAAAGGAGATGGAGAAGGAAGGAAGATGAAGGGGAAAGGAAGGAGAGAGAGATTGAAGGGGAAGGGATGGAGATGGAAATGGAAGGAAGGAAGGAAGATTGAAGGGGAAAGGAAGGAGATGGACAAGGAAGGAGATTGAACGGGGAAGGAAGGAAGGAAGGAAGATTGAAGGGGAAAGGAAGGAGATGGACAAGGAAGGAGATTGAAGGGCGAAGGAAGGGGAGATTGAAGGGGAAGGGATGGAGATGGAAAGAAGGAAGATTGAAGGGGAAAGGAGATGGAGAAGGAAGGAAGATGAAGGGGAAAGGAAGGAGAGAGAGATTGAAGGGGAAGGGATGGAGATGGAAATGGAAGGAAGGAAGGAAGGAAGATTGAAAAGGAAAGGAAGGAGATGGACAAGGTAGGAGATTGAAGGGGGAAGGAAGGAAGGAAGATTGAAGGGGAAAGGAAGGAGATGGACAAGGAAGGAGATTGAAGGGGGAAGGAAGGAGAGAGAGATTGAAGGGGAAGGGATGGAGATGGAAAGAAGGAAGATTGAAGGGGAAAGGAGATGGAGAAGGAAGGAAGATGAAGGGGAAAGGAAGGAGAGAGAGATTGAAGGGGAAGGGATGGAGATGGAGATGGAAATGGAAGGAAGGAAGGAAGATTGAAGGGGAAAGGAAGGAGATGGAGAAGGAAGGAGATTGAAGGGGGAAGGAAGGAAGGAAGGAAGGAAGATTGAAGGGGAAAGGAAGGAGATGGACAAGGAAGGAGATTGAAGGGGAAAGGAAGGATGGAGAGAGAGATTGAAGGGGAAGGGATGGAGATGGGAGGAAGGAAGATTGAAAGGGAAAGGAGATGGAGAAGGAAGGAAGATGAAGGGGAAAGGAAGGAGAGAGAGATTGAAGGGGAAGGGATGGAGATGGAGATGGAAATGGAAGGAAGGAAGGAAGATTGAAGGGGAAAGGAAGGAGATGGAGAAGGAAGGAGATTGAACGGTGAAGGAAGGAAGGAAGGAAGATTGAAGGGGAAAGGAAGGAGATGGACAAGGAAGGAGATTGAAGGGGGAAGGAAGGAGAGATTGAAGGGGAAGGGATGGAGATGGAAAGAAGGAAGATTGAAGGGGAAAGGAGATGGAGAAGGAAGGAAGATGAAGGGGAAAGGAAGGAGAGAGAGATTGAAGGGGAAGGGATGGAGATGGAGATGGAAATGGAAGGAAGGAAGGAAGATTGAAGGGGAAAGGAGATGGAGAAGGAAGGAAGATGAAGGGGAAAGGAAGGAGAGAGAGATTGAAGGGGAAGGGATGGAGATGGAAATGGAAGGAAGGAAGATTGAAGGGGAAAGGAAGGAGATGGACAAGGAAGGAGATTGAACGGTGAAGGAAGGAAGGAAGGAAGATTGAAGGGGAAAGGAAGGAGATGGACAAGGAAGGAGATTGAAGGGGGAAGGAAGGAGAGATTGAAGGGGAAGGGATGGAGATGGAAAGAAGGAAGATTGAAGGGGAAAGGAGATGGAGAAGGAAGGAAGATGAAGGGGAAAGGAAGGAGAGAGAGATTGAAGGGGAAGGGATGGAGATGGAGATGGAAATGGAAGGAAGGAAGGAAGATTGAAGGGGAAAGGAAGGAGATGGAGAAGGAAGGAGATTGAAGGGGGAAGGAAGGAAGGAAGATTGAAGGGGAAAGGAAGGAGATGGACAAGGAAGGAGATTGAAGGGGGAAGGAAGGAGAGAGAGATTGAAGGGGAAGGGATGGAGATGGAAAGAAGGAAGATTGAAGGGGAAAGGAGATGGAGAAGGAAGGAAGATGAAGGGGAAAGGAAGGAGAGAGAGATTGAAGGGGAAGGGATGGAGATGGAAATGGAAGGAAGGAAGGAAGGAAGATTGAAAAGGAAAGGAAGGAGATGGACAAGGAAGGAGATTGAAGGGGGAAGGAAGGAAGGAAGATTGAAGGGGAAAGGAAGGAGATGGACAAGGAAGGAGATTGAAGGGGGAAGGAAGGAGAGAGAGATTGAAGGGGAAGGGATGGAGATGGAAAGAAGGAAGATTGAAGGGGAAAGGAGATGGAGAAGGAAGGAAGATGAAGGGGAAAGGAAGGAGAGAGAGATTGAAGGGGAAGGGATGGAGATGGAGATGGAAATGGAAGGAAGGAAGGAAGATTGAAGGGGAAAGGAAGGAGATGGAGAAGGAAGGAGATTGAAGGGGAAGGAAGGAAGGAAGGAGAGAGAGATTGAAGGGGAAGAGATGGAAGGAAGGAAGATTGGAGGGGAAGGAAGGAAGGAAGGAAGATTGAAGGGGAAAGGAAGGAGATGGACAAGGAAGGAGATTGAAGGGGGAAGGAAGGAAGGAAGGAAGGAAGGAAGGAGATTGAAAGGGGAAGGAAGGAAGGAAGGAGAGAGAGATTGAAGGGGAAGGGATGGAGATGGAGATGGAGATGGAAATGGAAGGAAGGAAGGAAGATTGAAGGGGAAAGGAAGGAGATGGACAAGGAAGGAGATTGAAGGGGGAAGGAAGGATGGAGAGAGAGATTGAAGGGGAAGGGATGGAGATGGAAGGAAGGAAGATTGAAGGGGAAAGGAGATGGAGTAGGAAGGAAGATGAAGGGGAAAGGAAGGAGAGAGAGATTGAAGGGGAAGGGATGGAGATAGAAATGGAAGGACGGAAGGAAGGAAGATTGAAGAGGAAAGGAAGGAGATGGACAAGGAAGGAGATTGAAGGGGGAAGGAAGGAAGGAAGGAGATTGAAGGGGGAAGGAAGGAAGGAAGGAGAGAGAGATTGAAGGGGAAGGGATGGAGATGGAAAGAAGGAAGATTGAAGGGGAAAGGAGATGGAGAAGGAAGGAAGATTGAAGGGGAAAGGAAGGAGAGAGAGATTGAAGGGGAAGGGATGGAGATGGAGATGGAAATGGAAGGAAGGAAGGAAGATTGAAGGGGAAAGGAAGGAGATGGACAAGGAAGGAGATTCAATGGGGAAGGAAGGAAGGAAGGAGATTGAAGGTGGAAGAACGGAAGGAAGGAGAGAGAGATTGAAGGGGAACGGATGGAGATGGAAATGGAAGGAAGGAAGGAAGATTGAAGGGGAAAGGAAGGAGATGGACAAGGAAGGAGATTGAAATGGGAAGGAAGGATGGAGAGAGAGATTGAAGGGGAAGGGATGGAGATGGGAGGAAGGAAGATTGAAGGGGAAAGGAGATGGAGAAGGAAGGAAGATGAAGGGGAAAGGAAGGAGAGAGAGATTGAAGGGGAAGGGATGGAGATGTAAATTGAAGGAAGGAAGGAAGGGAGATTGAAGGGGAAAGGAAGGAGATGGACAAGGAAGGAGATTGAAGGGGGAAGGAAGGAGAGAGAGATTGAAGGGGAAGGGATGGAGATGGAGATGGAGATGGAAATGGAAGGAAGGAAGGAAGATTGAAGGGGAAAGGAAAGAGATGGACAAGGGAGGAGATTGAAGGGGGAAGGAAGGAAGGAGAGAGAGATTGAAGGGGAAGGGATGGAGATGGGAGGAAGGAAGATTGAAGGGGAAAGGAGATGGAGAAGGAAGGAAGATGAAGGGGAAAGGAAGGAGAGAGAGATTGAAGGGGAAGGGATGGAGATGGAAATGGAAGGAAGGAAGGAAGGAAGATTGAAAAGGAAAGGAAGGAGATGGACAAGGTAGGAGATTGAAGGGGGAAGGAAGGAAGGAAGATTGAAGGGGAAAGGAAGGAGATGGACAAGGAAGGAGATTGAAGGGGGAAGGAAGGAGAGAGAGATTGAAGGGGAAGGGATGGAGATGGAAAGGAGAGAGATTGAAGGGGAAGGGATGGAGATGGAGATGGAGATGGAGATGGAAATGGAAGGAAGGAAGGAAGATTGAAGGGGAAAGGAAAGAGATGGACAAGGGAGGAGATTGAAGGGGGAAGGAAGGAAGGAGAGAGAGATTGAAGGGGAAGGGATGGAGATGGGAGGAAGGAAGATTGAAGGGGAAAGGAGATGGAGAAGGAAGGAAGATGAAGGGGAAAGGAAGGAGAGAGAGATTGAAGGGGAAGGGATGGAGATGGAAATGGAAGGAAGGAAGGAAGATTGAAGGGGAAAGGAAGGAGATGGACAAGGAAGGAGATTGAACGGGGAAGGAAGGAAGGAAGGAAGATTGAAGGGGAAAGGAAGGAGATGGACAAGGAAGGAGATTGAAGGGCGAAGGAAGGGGAGATTGAAGGGGAAGGGATGGAGATGGAAAGAAGGAAGATTGAAGGGGAAAGGAGATGGAGAAGGAAGGAAGATGAAGGGGAAAGGAAGGAGAGAGAGATTGAAGGGGAAGGGATGGAGATGGAAATGGAAGGAAGGAAGGAAGGAAGATTGAAAAGGAAAGGAAGGAGATGGACAAGGTAGGAGATTGAAGGGGGAAGGAAGGAAGGAAGATTGAAGGGGAAAGGAAGGAGATGGACAAGGAAGGAGATTGAAGGGGGAAGGAAGGAAGGAAGGAAGGAGAGAGAGATTGAAGGGGAAGGGATGGAGATGGAAAGAAGGAAGATTGAAGGGGAAAGGAGATGGAGAAGGAAGGAAGATTGAAGGGGAAAGGAAGGAGAGAGAGATTGAAGGGGAAGGGATGGAGATGGAGATGGAAATGGAAGGAAGGAAGGAAGATTGAAGGGGAAAGGAAGGAGATGGACAAGGAAGGAGATTCAATGGGGAAGGAAGGAAGGAAGGAGATTGAAGGGGGAAGAAAGGAAGGAAGGAGAGAGAGATTGAAGGGGAACGGATGGAGATGGAAATGGAAGGAAGGAAGGAAGATTGAAGGGGAAAGGAAGGAGATGGACAAGGAAGGAGATTGAAATGGGAAGGAAGGATGGAGAGAGAGATTGAAGGTGAAGGGATGGAGATGGGAGGAAGGAAGATTGAAGGGGAAAGGAGATGGAGAAGGAAGGAAGATGAAGGGGAAAGGAAGGAGAGAGAGATTGAAGGGGAAGGGATGGAGATGTAAATTGAAGGAAGGAAGGAAGGGAGATTGAAGGGGAAAGGAAGGAGATGGACAAGGAAGGAGATTGAAGGGGGAAGGAAGGAGAGAGAGATTGAAGGGGAAGGGATGGAGATGGAGATGGAGATGGAGATGGAAATGGAAGGAAGGAAGGAAGATTGAAGGGGAAAGGAAAGAGATGGACAAGGGAGGAGATTGAAGGGGGAAGGAAGGAAGGAGAGAGAGATTGAAGGGGAAGGGATGGAGATGGGAGGAAGGAAGATTGAAGGGGAAAGGAGATGGAGAAGGAAGGAAGATGAAGGGGAAAGGAAGGAGAGAGAGATTGAAGGGGAAGGGATGGAGATGGAAATGGAAGGAAGGAAGGAAGATTGAAGGGGAAAGGAAGGAGATGGACAAGGAAGGAGATTGAACGGGGAAGGAAGGAAGGAAGGAAGATTGAAGGGGAAAGGAAGGAGATGGACAAGGAAGGAGATTGAAGGGCGAAGGAAGGGGAGATTGAAGGGGAAGGGATGGAGATGGAAAGAAGGAAGATTGAAGGGGAAAGGAGATGGAGAAGGAAGGAAGATGAAGGGGAAAGGAAGGAGAGAGAGATTGAAGGGGAAGGGATGGAGATGGAAATGGAAGGAAGGAAGGAAGGAAGATTGAAAAGGAAAGGAAGGAGATGGACAAGGTAGGAGATTGAAGGGGGAAGGAAGGAAGGAAGATTGAAGGGGAAAGGAAGGAGATGGACAAGGAAGGAGATTGAAGGGGGAAGGAAGGAGAGAGAGATTGAAGGGGAAGGGATGGAGATGGAAAGAAGGAAGATTGAAGGGGAAAGGAGATGGAGAAGGAAGGAAGATGAAGGGGAAAGGAAGGAGAGAGAGATTGAAGGGGAAGGGATGGAGATGGAGATGGAAATGGAAGGAAGGAAGGAAGATTGAAGGGGAAAGGAAGGAGATGGAGAAGGAAGGAGATTGAAGGGGGAAGGAAGGAAGGAAGGAAGGAAGATTGAAGGGGAAAGGAAGGAGATGGACAAGGAAGGAGATTGAAGGGGAAAGGAAGGATGGAGAGAGAGATTGAAGGGGAAGGGATGGAGATGGGAGGAAGGAAGATTGAAAGGGAAAGGAGATGGAGAAGGAAGGAAGATGAAGGGGAAAGGAAGGAGAGAGAGATTGAAGGGGAAGGGATGGAGATGGAGATGGAAATGGAAGGAAGGAAGGAAGATTGAAGGGGAAAGGAAGGAGATGGACAAGGAAGGAGATTGAACGGTGAAGGAAGGAAGGAAGGAAGATTGAAGGGGAAAGGAAGGAGATGGACAAGGAAGGAGATTGAAGGGGGAAGGAAGGAGAGATTGAAGGGGAAGGGATGGAGATGGAAAGAAGGAAGATTGAAGGGGAAAGGAGATGGAGAAGGAAGGAAGATGAAGGGGAAAGGAAGGAGAGAGAGATTGAAGGGGAAGGGATGGAGATGGAGATGGAAATGGAAGGAAGGAAGGAAGATTGAAGGGGAAAGGAGATGGAGAAGGAAGGAAGATGAAGGGGAAAGGAAGGAGAGAGAGATTGAAGGGGAAGGGATGGAGATGGAAATGGAAGGAAGGAAGATTGAAGGGGAAAGGAAGGAGATGGACAAGGAAGGAGATTGAACGGTGAAGGAAGGAAGGAAGGAAGATTGAAGGGGAAAGGAAGGAGATGGACAAGGAAGGAGATTGAAGGGGGAAGGAAGGAGAGATTGAAGGGGAAGGGATGGAGATGGAAAGAAGGAAGATTGAAGGGGAAAGGAGATGGAGAAGGAAGGAAGATGAAGGGGAAAGGAAGGAGAGAGAGATTGAAGGGGAAGGGATGGAGATGGAGATGGAAATGGAAGGAAGGAAGGAAGATTGAAGGGAAAGGAAGGAGATGGAGAAGGAAGGAGATTGAAGGGGGAAGGAAGGAAGGAAGATTGAAGGGGAAAGGAAGGAGATGGACAAGGAAGGAGATTGAAGGGGGAAGGAAGGAGAGAGAGATTGAAGGGGAAGGGATGGAGATGGAAAGAAGGAAGATTGAAGGGGAAAGGAGATGGAGAAGGAAGGAAGATGAAGGGGAAAGGAAGGAGAGAGAGATTGAAGGGGAAGGGATGGAGATGGAAATGGAAGGAAGGAAGGAAGGAAGATTGAAAAGGAAAGGAAGGAGATGGACAAGGAAGGAGATTGAAGGGGGAAGGAAGGAAGGAAGATTGAAGGGGAAAGGAAGGAGATGGACAAGGAAGGAGATTGAAGGGGGAAGGAAGGAGAGAGAGATTGAAGGGGAAGGGATGGAGATGGAAAGAAGGAAGATTGAAGGGGAAAGGAGATGGAGAAGGAAGGAAGATGAAGGGGAAAGGAAGGAGAGAGAGATTGAAGGGGAAGGGATGGAGATGGAGATGGAAATGGAAGGAAGAAAGGAAGATTGAAGGGGAAAGGAAGGAGATGGAGAAGGAAGGAGATTGAAGGGGAAGGAAGGAAGGAAGGAGAGAGAGAATTGAAGGGGAAGAGATGGAAGGAAGGAAGATTGGAGGGGAAGGAAGGAAGGAAGGAAGATTGAAGGGGAAAGGAAGGAGATGGACAAGGAAGGAGATTGAAGGGGGAAGGAAGGAAGGAAGGAAGGAAGGAGATTGAAAGGGGAAGGAAGGAAGGAAGGAGAGAGAGATTGAAGGGGAAGGGATGGAGATGGAGATGGAGATGGAAATGGAAGGAAGGAAGGAAGATTGAAGGGGAAAGGAAGGAGATGGACAAGGAAGGAGATTGAAGGGGGAAGGAAGGATGGAGAGAGAGATTGAAGGGGAAGGGATGGAGATGGAAGGAAGGAAGATTGAAGGGGAAAGGAGATGGAGTAGGAAGGAAGATGAAGGGGAAAGGAAGGAGAGAGAGATTGAAGGGGAAGGGATGGAGATAGAAATGGAAGGACGGAAGGAAGGAAGATTGAAGAGGAAAGGAAGGAGATGGACAAGGAAGGAGATTGAAGGGGGAAGGAAGGAAGGAAGGAGATTGAAGGGGGAAGGAAGGAAGGAAGGAGAGAGAGATTGAAGGGGAAGGGATGGAGATGGAAAGAAGGAAGATTGAAGGGGAAAGGAGATGGAGAAGGAAGGAAGATTGAAGGGGAAAGGAAGGAGAGAGAGATTGAAGGGGAAGGGATGGAGATGGAGATGGAAATGGAAGGAAGGAAGGAAGATTGAAGGGGAAAGGAAGGAGATGGACAAGGAAGGAGATTCAATGGGGAAGGAAGGAAGGAAGGAGATTGAAGGGGGAAGAACGGAAGGAAGGAGAGAGAGATTGAAGGGGAACGGATGGAGATGGAAATGGAAGGAAGGAAGGAAGATTGAAGGGGAAAGGAAGGAGATGGACAAGGAAGGAGATTGAAATGGGAAGGAAGGATGGAGAGAGAGATTGAAGGGGAAGGGATGGAGATGGGAGGAAGGAAGATTGAAGGGGAAAGGAGATGGAGAAGGAAGGAAGATGAAGGGGAAAGGAAGGAGAGAGAGATTGAAGGGGAAGGGATGGAGATGTAAATTGAAGGAAGGAAGGAAGGGAGATTGAAGGGGAAAGGAAGGAGATGGACAAGGAAGGAGATTGAAGGGGGAAGGAAGGAGAGAGAGATTGAAGGGGAAGGGATGGAGATGGAGATGGAGATGGAAATGGAAGGAAGGAAGGAAGATTGAAGGGGAAAGGAAAGAGATGGACAAGGGAGGAGATTGAAGGGGGAAGGAAGGAAGGAGAGAGAGATTGAAGGGGAAGGGATGGAGATGGGAGGAAGGAAGATTGAAGGGGAAAGGAGATGGAGAAGGAAGGAAGATGAAGGGGAAAGGAAGGAGAGAGAGATTGAAGGGGAAGGGATGGAGATGGAAATGGAAGGAAGGAAGGAAGGAAGATTGAAAAGGAAAGGAAGGAGATGGACAAGGTAGGAGATTGAAGGGGGAAGGAAGGAAGGAAGATTGAAGGGGAAAGGAAGGAGATGGACAAGGAAGGAGATTGAAGGGGGAAGGAAGGAGAGAGAGATTGAAGGGGAAAGGAAGGAGATGGAGAAGGAAGGAGATTGAAGGGGAAGGAAGGAAGGAAGGAGAGAGAGATTGAAGGGGAAGATATGGAAGGAAGGAAGATTGGAGGGGAAGGAAGGAAGGAAGGAAGATTGAAGGGGAAAGGAAGGAGATGGACAAGGAAGGAGATTGAAGGGGGAAGGAAGGAAGGAAGGAAGGAGATTGAAGGGGGAAGGAAGGAAGGAAGGAGAGAGAGATTGAAGGGGAAGGGATGGAGATGGAGATGGAGATGGAAATGGAAGGAAGGAAGGAAGATTGAAGGGGAAAGGAAGGAGATGGACAAGGAAGGAGATTGAAGGGGTAAGGAAGGAAGGAAGGAAGGAAGGAGAGAGAGATTGAAGGGGAAGAGATGGAAGGAAGGAAGATTGGAGTGGAAGGAAGGAAGGAAGGAAGATTGAAGGGGAAAGGAAGGAGATGGATAAGGAAGGAGATTGAAGGGGGACGGAAGGAAGGAAGGAGATTGAAGGGGGAAGGAAGGAAGGAAGATTGAAGGGGAAAGGAAGGAGATGGACAAGGAAGGAGATTGAAGGGGGAAGGAAGGATGGAGAGAGAGATTGAAGGGGAAGGGATGGAGATGGAAGGAAGGAAGATTGAAGGGGAAAGGAGATGGAGTAGGAAGGAAGATGAAGGGGAAAGGAAGGAGAGAGAGATTGAAGGGGAAGGGATGGAGATAGAAATGGAAGGACGGAAGGAAGGAAGATTGAAGGGGAAAGGAAGGAGATGGACAAGGAAGGAGATTGAAGGGGGAAGGAAGGAAGGAAGGAGATTGAAGGGGGAAGGAAGGAAGGAAGGAAGGAGAGAGAGATTGAAGGGGAAGGGATGGAGATGGAAAGAAGGAAGATTGAAGGGGAAAGGAGATGGAGAAGGAAGGAAGATTGAAGGGGAAAGGAAGGAGAGAGAGATTGAAGGGGAAGGGATGGAGATGGAGATGGAAATGGAAGGAAGGAAGGAAGATTGAAGGGGAAAGGAAGGAGATGGACAAGGAAGGAGATTCAATGGGGAAGGAAGGAAGGAAGGAGATTGAAGGGGGAAGAAAGGAAGGAAATAGAGAGAGATTTAAGGGGAACGGATGGAGATGGAAATGGAAGGAAGGAAGGAAGATTGAAGGGGAAAGGAAGGAGATGGACAAGGAAGGAGATTGAAATGGGAAGGAAGGATGGAGAGAGAGATTGAAGGGGAAGGGATGGAGATGGGAGGAAGGAAGATTGAAGGGGAAAGGAGATGGAGAAGGAAGGAAGATGAAGGGGAAAGGAAGGAGAGAGAGATTGAAGGGGAAGGGATGGAGATGTAAATTGAAGGAAGGAAGGAAGGGAGATTGAAGGGGAAAGGAAGGAGATGGACAAGGAAGGAGATTGAAGGGGGAAGGAAGGAGAGAGAGATTGAAGGGGAAGGGATGGAGATGGAGATGGAGATGGAGATGGAGATGGAAATGGAAGGAAGGAAGGAAGATTGAAGGGGAAAGGAAAGAGATGGACAAGGGAGGAGATTGAAGGGGGAAGGAAGGAAGGAGAGAGAGATTGAAGGGGAAGGGATGGAGAT
The DNA here is from genome assembly GCA_034064705.1 of Bothrops alternatus. Lineage (NCBI taxonomy): Eukaryota > Metazoa > Chordata > Lepidosauria > Squamata > Viperidae > Bothrops > Bothrops alternatus. The sequence goes on along the minus strand of JARGCV010001291.1, from coordinate 18,314 downwards.
GGGAGGAAGGAAGATTGAAGGGGAAAGGAGATGGAGAAGGAAGGAAGATGAAGGGGAAAGGAAGGAGAGAGAGATTGAAGGGGAAGGGATGGAGATGGAAATGGAAGGAAGGAAGGAAGATTGAAGGGGAAAGGAAGGAGATGGACAAGGAAGGAGATTGAACGGGGAAGGAAGGAAGGAAGGAAGATTGAAGGGGAAAGGAAGGAGATGGACAAGGAAGGAGATTGAAGGGCGAAGGAAGGGGAGATTGAAGGGGAAGGGATGGAGATGGAAAGAAGGAAGATTGAAGGGGAAAGGAGATGGAGAAGGAAGGAAGATGAAGGGGAAAGGAAGGAGAGAGAGATTGAAGGGGAAGGGATGGAGATGGAAATGGAAGGAAGGAAGGAAGGAAGATTGAAAAGGAAAGGAAGGAGATGGACAAGGTAGGAGATTGAAGGGGGAAGGAAGGAAGGAAGATTGAAGGGGAAAGGAAGGAGATGGACAAGGAAGGAGATTGAAGGGGGAAGGAAGGAGAGAGAGATTGAAGGGGAAGGGATGGAGATGGAAAGAAGGAAGATTGAAGGGGAAAGGAGATGGAGAAGGAAGGAAGATGAAGGGGAAAGGAAGGAGAGAGAGATTGAAGGGGAAGGGATGGAGATGGAGATGGAAATGGAAGGAAGGAAGGAAGATTGAAGGGGAAAGGAAGGAGATGGAGAAGGAAGGAGATTGAAGGGGAAGGAAGGAAGGAAGGAGAGAGAGATTGAAGGGGAAGATATGGAAGGAAGGAAGATTGGAGGGGAAGGAAGGAAGGAAGGAAGATTGAAGGGGAAAGGAAGGAGATGGACAAGGAAGGAGATTGAAGGGGGAAGGAAGGAAGGAAGGAAGGAAGGAGATTGAAGGGGGAAGGAAGGAAGGAAGGAGAGAGAGATTGAAGGGGAAGGGATGGAGATGGAGATGGAGATGGAAATGGAAGGAAGGAAGGAAGATTGAAGGGGAAAGGAAGGAGATGGACAAGGAAGGAGATTGAAGGGGTAAGGAAGGAAGGAAGGAAGGAAGGAGAGAGAGATTGAAGGGGAAGAGATGGAAGGAAGGAAGATTGGAGTGGAAGGAAGGAAGGAAGGAAGGAAGATTGAAGGGGAAAGGAAGGAGATGGATAAGGAAGGAGATTGAAGGGGGACGGAAGGAAGGAAGGAGATTGAAGGGGGAAGGAAGGAAGGAAGATTGAAGGGGAAAGGAAGGAGATGGACAAGGAAGGAGATTGAAGGGGGAAGGAAGGATGGAGAGAGAGATTGAAGGGGAAGGGATGGAGATGGAAGGAAGGAAGATTGAAGGGGAAAGGAGATGGAGTAGGAAGGAAGATGAAGGGGAAAGGAAGGAGAGAGAGATTGAAGGGGAAGGGATGGAGATAGAAATGGAAGGACGGAAGGAAGGAAGATTGAAGGGGAAAGGAAGGAGATGGACAAGGAAGGAGATTGAAGGGGGAAGGAAGGAAGGAAGGAGATTGAAGGGGGAAGGAAGGAAGGAAGGAAGGAGAGAGAGATTGAAGGGGAAGGGATGGAGATGGAAAGAAGGAAGATTGAAGGGGAAAGGAGATGGAGAAGGAAGGAAGATTGAAGGGGAAAGGAAGGAGAGAGAGATTGAAGGGGAAGGGATGGAGATGGAGATGGAAATGGAAGGAAGGAAGGAAGATTGAAGGGGAAAGGAAGGAGATGGACAAGGAAGGAGATTCAATGGGGAAGGAAGGAAGGAAGGAGATTGAAGGGGGAAGAAAGGAAGGAAGGAGAGAGAGATTGAAGGGGAACGGATGGAGATGGAAATGGAAGGAAGGAAGGAAGATTGAAGGGGAAAGGAAGGAGATGGACAAGGAAGGAGATTGAAATGGGAAGGAAGGATGGAGAGAGAGATTGAAGGGGAAGGGATGGAGATGGGAGGAAGGAAGATTGAAGGGGAAAGGAGATGGAGAAGGAAGGAAGATGAAGGGGAAAGGAAGGAGAGAGAGATTGAAGGGGAAGGGATGGAGATGTAAATTGAAGGAAGGAAGGAAGGGAGATTGAAGGGGAAAGGAAGGAGATGGACAAGGAAGGAGATTGAAGGGGGAAGGAAGGAGAGAGAGATTGAAGGGGAAGGGATGGAGATGGAAAGAAGGAAGATTGAAGGGGAAAGGAGATGGAGAAGGAAGGAAGATTGAAGGGGAAAGGAAGGAGAGAGCGATTGAAGGGGAAGGGATGGAGATGGAGATGGAAATGGAAGGAAGGAAGGAAGATTGAAGGGGAAAGGAAAGAGATGGACAAGGGAGGAGATTGAAGGGGGAAGGAAGGAAGGAGAGAGAGATTGAAGGGGAAGGGATGGAGATGGGAGGAAGGAAGATTGAAGGGGAAAGGAGATGGAGAAGGAAGGAAGATGAAGGGGAAAGGAAGGAGAGAGAGATTGAAGGGGAAGGGATGGAGATGGAAATGGAAGGAAGGAAGGAAGATTGAAGGGGAAAGGAAGGAGATGGACAAGGAAGGAGATTGAACGGGGAAGGAAGGAAGGAAGGAAGATTGAAGGGGAAAGGAAGGAGATGGACAAGGAAGGAGATTGAAGGGGGAAGGAAGGGGAGATTGAAGGGGAAGGGATGGAGATGGAAAGAAGGAAGATTGAAGGGGAAAGGAGATGGAGAAGGAAGGAAAATGAAGGGGAAAGGAAGGAGAGAGAGATTGAAGGGGAAGGGATGGAGATGGAGATGGAAGGAAGGAAGGACGATTGAAGGGGAATGGAAGAAGATGGAGAAGGAAGGAGATTGAAGGGGGAAGGAAGGAAGGAAGGAAGGAGAGAGAGATTGAAGGGGAAGAGATGGAAGGAAGGAAGATTGGAGGGGAAGGAAGGAAGGAAGGAAGATTGAAGGGGAAAGGAAGGAGATGGACAAGGAAGGAGATTGAAGGGGGAAGGAAGGAAGGAGATTGAAGGGGGAAGGAAGGAAGGAAGGAGAGAGAGATTGAAGGGGAAGGGATGGAGATGGAGATGGAAATGGAAGGAAGGAAGGAAGATTGAAGGGGAAAGGAAGGAGATGGACAAGGAAGGAGATTGAAGGGGGACGGAAGGAAGGAAGGAGATTGAAGGGGGAAGGAAGGAAGGAAGGAAGGAAGATTGAAGGGGAAAGGAAGGAGATGGACAAGGAAGGAGATTGAAGGGGGAAGGAAGAATGGAGAGAGAGATTGAAGGGGAAGGGATGGAGATGGAAATGGAAGGAAGGAAGATTGAAGGGGAAAGGAAGGAGATGGACAAGGAAGGAGATTGAAGGGGGAAGGAAGGAAGGAAGATTGAAGGGGAAAGGAAGGAGATGGACAAGGAAGGAGATTGAAGGGGGAAGGAAGGAGAGAGAGATTGAAGGGGCAGGGATGGAGATGGAAAGAAGGAAGATTGAAGGGGAAAGGAGATGGAGATGGAAATGGAAGGAAGGAAGGAAGATTGAAGTGGAAAGGAAGGAGATGGACAAGGAAGGAGATTGAAGGGGGAAGGAAGGAAGGAGATTGAAGGGGGAAGGAAGGAAGGAGAGAGAGATTGAAGGGGAAGGGATGGAGATGGAGATGGAAGGAAGGAAGGACGATTGAAGGTGAAAGGAAAGAGATGGACAAGGAAGGAGATTGAAGGGGGAAGGAAGGAAGGAAGGAGAGAGAGATTGAAAGGGAAGGGATGGAGATGGAAGGAAGGAAGATTGAAGGGGAAAGGAGATGGAGTAGGAAGGAAGATGAAGGGGAAAGGAAGGAGAGAGAGATTGAAGGGGAAGGGATGGAGATGGAAATGGAAGGAAGGAAGGAAGGAATGAAGATTGAAGGGGAAAGGAAGGAGATGGACAAGGAAGGAGATTGAAGGGGGACGGAAGGAAGGAAGGAGATTGAAGGGGGAAGGAAGGAAGGAAGGAGAGAGAGATTGAAGGGGAAGGGATGGAGATGTAAATGGAAGGAAGGAAGGGAGATTGAAGGGGAAAGGAAGGAGATGGACAAGGAAGGAGATTGAAATGGGAAGGAAGGATGGAGAGAGAGATTGAAGGGGAAGGGATGGAGATGGAGAAGGAAGGAAGATGAAGGGGAAAGGAAGGAGAGACAGATTGAAGGGGAAGGGATGGAGATGTAAATTGAAGGAAGGAAGGAAGGGAGATTGAAGGGGAAAGGAAGGAGATGGACAAGGAAGGAGATTGAAGGGGGAAGGAAGGAGAGAGAGATTGAAGGGGAAGGGATGGAGATGGAAAGAAGGAAGATTGAAGGGGAAAGGAGATGGAGAAGGAAGGAAGATTGAAGGGGAAAGGAAGGAGAGAGCGATTGAAGGGGAAGGGATGGAGATGGAGATGGAGATGGAAATGGAAGGAAGGAAGGAAGATTGAAGGGGAAAGGAAAGAGATGGACAAGGGAGGAGATTGAAGGGGGAAGGAAGGAAGGAGAGAGAGATTGAAGGGGAAGGGATGGAGATGGGAGGAAGGAAGATTGAAGGGGAAAGGAGATGGAGAAGGAAGGAAGATGAAGGGGAAAGGAAGGAGAGAGAGATTGAAGGGGAAGGGATGGAGATGGAAATGGAAGGAAGGAAGGAAGATTGAAGGGGAAAGGAAGGAGATGGACAAGGAAGGAGATTGAACGGGGAAGGAAGGAAGGAAGGAAGATTGAAGGGGAAAGGAAGGAGATGGACAAGGAAGGAGATTGAAGGGGGAAGGAAGGGGAGATTGAAGGGGAAGGGATGGAGATGGAAAGAAGGAAGATTGAAGGGGAAAGGAGATGGAGAAGGAAGGAAGATGAAGGGGAAAGGAAGGAGAGAGAGATTGAAGGGGAAGGGATGGAGATGGAGATGGAAATGGAAGGAAGGAAGGAAGGAAGATTGGAGGGGAAAGGAGGGAGATGGACAAGGAAGGAGATTGAAGGGGGAAGGAAGGAAGGAAGATTGAAGGGGAAAGGAAGGAGATGGACAAGGAAGGAGATTGAAGGGGGAAGGAAGGAGAGAGAGATTGAAGGGGAAGGGATGGAGATGGGAGGAAGGAAGATTGAAAGGGAAAGGAGATGGAGAAGGAAGGAAGATGAAGGGGAAAGGAAGGAGAGAGAGATTGAAGGGGAAGGGATGGAAATGGAAATGGAAGGAAGGAAGGAAGGAAGATTGAAGGGGAAAGGAAGGAGATGGACAAGGAAGGAGATTGAACGGGGAAGGAAGGAAGGAAGATTGAAGGGGAAAGGAAGGAGATGGACAAGGAAGGAGATTGAAGGGGGAAGGAAGGAGAGATTGAAGGGGAAGGGATGGAGATGGAAAGAAGGAAGATTGAAGGGGAAAGGAGATGGAGAAGGAAGGAAGATGAAGGGGAAAGGAAGGAAGGAGAGAGAGATTGAAGGGGAAGGGATGTTGATGGGAGGAAGGAAGATTGAAGGGGAAAGGAGATGGAAAAGGAAGGAAGATGAAGGGGAAAGGAAGGAGAGAGAGATTGAAGGGGAAGGGATGGAGATGTAAATTGAAGGAAGGAAGGAAGGGAGATTGAAGGGGAAAGGAAGGAGATGGACAAGGAAGGAGATTGAAGGGGGAAGGAAGGAGAGAGAGATTGAAGGGGAAGGGATGGAGATGGGAGGAAGGAAGATTGAAGGGGAAAGGAGATGGAGAAGGAAGGAAGATGAAGGGGAAAGGAAGGAGAGAGAGATTGAAGGTGAAGGGATGGAGATGTAAATTGAAGGAAGGAAGGAAGGGAGATTGAAGGGGAAAGGAAGGAGATGGACAAGGAAGGAGATTGAAGGGGGAAGGAAGGAGAGAGAGATTGAAGGGGAAGGGATGGAGATGGAAAGAAGGAAGATTGAAGGGGAAAGGAGATGGAGAAGGAAGGAAGATTGAAGGGGAAAGGAAGGAGAGAGCGATTGAAGGGGAAGGGATGGAGATGGAGATGGAAATGGAAGGAAGGAAGGAAGATTGAAGGGGAAAGGAAAGAGATGGACAAGGGAGGAGATTGAAGGGGGAAGGAAGGAAGGAGAGAGAGATTGAAGGGGAAGGGATGGAGATGGGAGGAAGGAAGATTGAAGGGGAAAGGAGATGGAGAAGGAAGGAAGATGAAGGGGAAAGGAAGGAGAGAGAGATTGAAGGGGAAGGGATGGAGATGGAAATGGAAGGAAGGAAGGAAGATTGAAGGGGAAAGGAAGAAGATGGACAAGGAAGGAGATTGAACGGGGAAGGAAGGAAGGAAGATTGAAGGGGAAAGGAAGGAGATGGACAAGGAAGGAGATTGAAGGGGGAAGGAAGGAGAGAGAGATTGAAGGGGAAGGGATGGAGATGGAAAGAAGGAAGATTGAAGGGGAAAGGAGATGGAGAAGGAAGGAAGATGAAGGGGAAAGGAAGGAGAGAGAGATTGAAGGGGAAGGGATGGAGATGGAGATGGAAATGGAAGGAAGGAAGGAAGATTGAAGGGGAAAGGAAGGAGATGGAGAAGGAAGGAGATTGAAGGGGAAGGAAGGAAGGAAGGAGAGAGAGATTGAAGGGGAAGAGATGGAAGGAAGGAAGATTGGAGGGGAAGGAAGGAAGGAAGGAAGATTGAAGGGGAAAGGAAGGAGATGGACAAGGAAGGAGATTGAAGGGGGACGGAAGGAAGGAAGGAGATTGAAGGGGGAAGGAAGGAAGGAAGGAAGATTGAAGGGGAAAGGAAGGAGATGGACAAGGAAGGAGATTGAAGGGGGAAGGAAGGATGGAGAGAGAGATTGAAGGGGAAGGGATGGAGATGGAAGGAAGGAAGATTGAAGGGGAAAGGAGATGGAGTAGGAAGGAAGATGAAGGGGAAAGGAAGGAGAGAGAGATTGAAGGGGAAGGGATGGAGATAGAAATGGAAGGACGGAAGGAAGGAAGATTGAAGGGGAAAGGAAGGAGATGGACAAGGAAGGAGATTGAAGGGGGAAGGAAGGAAGGAAGGAGATTGAAGGGGGAAGGAAGGAAGGAAGGAGAGAGAGATTGAAGGGGAAGGGATGGAGATGGAAAGAAGGAAGATTGAAGGGGAAAGGTGATGGAGAAGGAAGGAAGATTGAAGGGGAAAGGAAGGAGAGAGAGATTGAAGGGGAAGGGATGGAGATGGAGATGGAAATGGAAGGAAGGAAGGAAGGAAGATTGAAGGGGAAAGGAAGGAGATGGACAAGGAAGGAGATTCAATGGGGAAGGAAGGAAGGAAGGAGATTGAAGGGGGAAGAAAGGAAGGAAGGAGAGAGAGATTGAAGGGGAACGGATGGAGATGGAAATGGAAGGAAGGAAGGAAGATTGAAGGGGAAAGGAAGGAGATGGACAAGGAAGGAGATTGAAATGGGAAGGAAGGATGGAGAGAGAGATTGAAGGGGAAGGGATGGAGATGGGAGGAAGGAAGATTGAAGGGGAAAGGAGATGGAGAAGGAAGGAAGATGAAGGGGAAAGGAAGGAGAGAGAGATTGAAGGGGAAGGGATGGAGATGTAAATTGAAGGAAGGAAGGAAGGGAGATTGAAGGGGAAAGGAAGGAGATGGACAAGGAAGGAGATTGAAGGGGGAAGGAAGGAGAGAGAGATTGAAGGGGAAGGGATGGAGATGGAAAGAAGGAAGATTGAAGGGGAAAGGAGATGGAGAAGGAAGGAAGATTGAAGGGGAAAGGAAGGAGAGAGCGATTGAAGGGGAAGGGATGGAGATGGAGATGGAAATGGAAGGAAGGAAGGAAGATTGAAGGGGAAAGGAACGAGATGGACAAGGGAGGAGATTGAAGGGGGAAGGAAGGAAGGAGAGAGAGATTGAAGGGGAAGGGATGGAGATGGGAGGAAGGAAGATTGAAGGGGAAAGGAGATGGAGAAGGAAGGAAGATGAAGGGGAAAGGAAGGAGAGAGAGATTGAAGGGGAAGGGATGGAGATGGGAGGAAGGAAGATTGAAGGGGAAAGGAGATGGAGAAGGAAGGAAGATTGAAGGGGAAAGGAAGGAGATGGACAAGGAAGGAGATTGAACGGGGAAGGAAGGAAGGAAGGAAGATTGAAGGGGAAAGGAAGGAGATGGACAAGGAAGGAGATTGAAGGGGGAAGGAAGGGGAGATTGAAGGGGAAGGGATGGAGATGGAAAGAAGGAAGATTGAAGGGGAAAGGAGATGGAGAAGGAAGGAAGATGAAGGGGAAAGGAAGGAGAGAGAGATTGAAGGGGAAGGGATGGAGATGGAAATGGAAGGAAGGAAGGAAGATTGAAAAGGAAAGGAAGGAGATGGACAAGGAAGGAGATTGAAGGGGGAAGGAAGGAAGGAAGATTGAAGGGGAAAGGAAGGAGATGGACAAGGAAGGAGATTGAAGGGGGAAGGAAGGAGAGAGAGATTGAAGGGGAAGGGATGGAGATGGAAAGAAGGAAGATTGAAGGGGAAAGGAGATGGAGAAGGAAGGAAGATGAAGGGGAAAGGAAGGAGAGAGAGATTGAAGGGGAAGGGATGGAGATGGAGATGGAAATGGAAGGAAGGAAGGAAGATTGAAGGGGAAAGGAACGAGATGGACAAGGGAGGAGATTGAAGGGGGAAGGAAGGAAGGAGAGAGAGATTGAAGGGGAAGGGATGGAGATGGGAGGAAGGAAGATTGAAGGGGAAAGGAGATGGAGAAGGAAGGAAGATGAAGGGGAAAGGAAGGAGAGAGAGATTGAAGGGGAAGGGATGGAGATGGAAATGGAAGGAAGGAAGGAAGATTGAAGGGGAAAGGAAGGAGATGGACAAGGAAGGAGATTGAACGGGGAAGGAAGGAAGGAAGGAAGATTGAAGGGGAAAGGAAGGAGATGGACAAGGAAGGAGATTGAAGGGGGAAGGAAGGGGAGATTGAAGGGGAAGGGATGGAGATGGAAAGAAGGAAGATTGAAGGGGAAAGGAGATGGAGAAGGAAGGAAGATGAAGGGGAAAGGAAGGAGAGAGAGATTGAAGGGGAAGGGATGGAGATGGAAATGGAAGGAAGGAAGGAAGATTGAAAAGGAAAGGAAGGAGATGGACAAGGAAGGAGATTGAAGGGGGAAGGAAGGAAGGAAGATTGAAGGGGAAAGGAAGGAGATGGACAAGGAAGGAGATTGAAGGGGGAAGGAAGGAGAGAGAGATTGAAGGGGAAGGGATGGAGATGGAGATGGAAATGGAAGGAAGGAAGGAAGATTGAAGGGGAAAGGAAGGAGATGGAGAAGGAAGGAGATTGAAGGGGAAGGAAGGAAGGAAGGAGAGAGAGATTGAAGGGGAAGGGATGGAGATGGAGATGGAAGGAAGGAAGGACGATTGAAGGGGAATGGAAGAAGATGGAGAAGGAAGGAGATTGAAGGGGGAAGGAAGGAAGGAAGGAAGGAGAGAGAGATTGAAGGGGAAGAGATGGAAGGAAGGAAGATTGGAGGGGAAGGAAGGAAGGAAGGAAGATTGAAGGGGAAAGGAAGGAGATGGACAAGGAAGGAGATTGAAGGGGGAAGGAAGGAAGGAAGGAAGGAGATTGAAGGGGGAAGGAAGGAAGGAAGGAGAGAGAGATTGAAGGGGAAGGGATGGAGATGGAGATGGAGATGGAAATGGAAGGAAGGAAGGAAGATTGAAGGGGAAAGGAAGGAGATGGACAAGGAAGGAGATTGAAGGGGGACGGAAGGAAGGAAGGAGATTGAAGGGGGAAGGAAGGAAGGAAGGAAGGAAGATTGAAGGGGAAAGGAAGGAGATGGACAAGGAAGGAGATTGAAGGGGGAAGGAAGAATGGAGAGAGAGATTGAAGGGGAAGGGATGGAGATGGAAATGGAAGGAAGGAAGGAAGGAAGATTGAAGGGGAAAGGAAGGAGATGGACAAGGAAGGAGATTGAAGGGGGAAGGAAGGAAGGAAGATTGAAGGGGAAAGGAAGGAGATGGACAAGGAAGGAGATTGAAGGGGGAAGGAAGGAGAGAGAGATTGAAGGGGCAGGGATGGAGATGGAAAGAAGGAAGATTGAAGGGGAAAGGAGATGGAGAAGGAAGGAAGATGAAGGGGAAAGGAAGGAGAGAGAGATTGAAGGGGAAGGGATGGAGATAGAAATGGAAGGACGGAAGGAAGGAAGATTGAAGGGGAAAGGAAGGAGATGGAGAAGGAAGGAGATTGAAGGGGAAGGGATGGAGATGGAGATGGAAATGGAAGGAAGGAAGGAAGATTGAAGGGGAAAGGAGATGGAGAAGGAAGGAAGATGAAGGGGAAAGGAAGGAGAGAGAGATTGAAGGGGAAGGGATGGAGATGGAAATGGAAGGAAGGAAGATTGAAGGGGAAAGGAAGGAGATGGACAAGGAAGGAGATTGAACGGTGAAGGAAGGAAGGAAGGAAGATTGAAGGGGAAAGGAAGGAGATGGACAAGGAAGGAGATTGAAGGGGGAAGGAAGGAGAGATTGAAGGGGAAGGGATGGAGATGGAAAGAAGGAAGATTGAAGGGGAAAGGAGATGGAGAAGGAAGGAAGATGAAGGGGAAAGGAAGGAGAGAGAGATTGAAGGGGAAGGGATGGAGATGGAAATGGAAGGAGGAAGGAAGGAAGATTGAAAAGGAAAGGAAGGAGATGGACAAGGAAGGAGATTGAAGGGGGAAGGAAGGAAGATTGAAGGGGAAAGGAAGGAGATGGACAAGGAAGGAGATTGAAGGGAAAGGAAGGAGAGAGAGATTGAAGGGGAAGGGATGGAGATGGAAATGGAAGGAAGGAAGGAAGATTGAAGTGGAAAGGAAGGAGATGGACAAGGAAGGAGATTGAAGGGGGAAGGAAGGAAGGAAGGAGATTGAAGGGGGAAGGAAGGAAGGAGAGAGAGATTGAAGGGGAAGGGATGGAGATGGAGATGGAAGGAAGGAAGGACGATTGAAGGTGAAAGGAAAGAGATGGACAAGGAAGGAGATTGAAGGGGGAAAGAAGGAAGGAAGGAGAGAGAGATTGAAGGGAAGGGATGGAGATGGAAGGAAGGAAGATTGAAGGGGAAAGGAGATGGAGTAGGAAGGAAGATGAAGGGGAAAGGAAGGAGAGAGAGATTGAAGGGGAAGGGATGGAGATGGAAATGGAAGGAAGGAAGGAAGGAATGAAGATTGAAGGGGAAAGGAAAGGAGATGGACAAGGAAGGAGATTGAAGGGGGACGGAAGGAAGGAAGGAGATTGAAGGGGGAAGGAAGGAAGGAAGGAGAGAGAGATTGAAGGGGAAGGGATGGAGATGGAAGGAAGGAAGACTGAAGGGGAAAGGAGATGGAGAAGGAAGGAAGATGAAGAGGAAAGGAAGGAGATGGAGAAGGAAGGAGATTGAAGGGGGAAGGAAGGAAGGAAGGAAGGAAGATTGAAGGGGAAAGGAAGGAGATGGACAAGGAAGGAGATTGAAGGGGAAAGGAAGGATGGAGAGAGAGATTGAAGGGGAAGGGATGGAGATGGGAGGAAGGAAGATTGAAAGGGAAAGGAGATGGAGAAGGAAGGAAGATGAAGGGGAAAGGAAGGAGATGGAGAAGGAAGGAGATTGAAGGGGAAGGGATGGAGATGGAGATGGAAATGGAAGGAAGGAAGGAAGATTGAAGGGGAAAGGAGATGGAGAAGGAAGGAAGATGAAGGGGAAAGGAAGGAGAGAGAGATTGAAGGGGAAGGGATGGAGATGGAAATGGAAGGAAGGAAGATTGAAGGGGAAAGGAAGGAGATGGACAAGGAAGGAGATTGAACGGTGAAGGAAGGAAGGAAGGAAGATTGAAGGGGAAAGGAAGGAGATGGACAAGGAAGGAGATTGAAGGGGGAAGGAAGGAGAGAGAGATTGAAGGGGAAGGGATGGAGATGGAAAGAAGGAAGATTGAAGGGGAAAGGAGATGGAGAAGGAAGGAAGATGAAGGGGAAAGGAAGGAGAGAGAGATTGAAGGGGAAGGGATGGAGATGAAATGGAAGGAAGGAAGGAAGGAAGATTGAAAAGGAAAGGAAGGAGATGGAGAAGGAAGGAGATTGAAGGTGAAGGAAGGAAGGAAGGAGAGAGAGATTGAAGGGGAAGAGATGGAAGGAAGGAAGATTGGAGGGGAAGGAAGGAAGGAAGGAAGATTGAAGGGGAAAGGAAGGAGATGGACAAGGAAGGAGATTGAAGGGGGAAGGAAGGAAGGAAGGAAGGAAGGAGATTGAAAGGGGAAGGAAGGAAGGAAGGAAGGAGAGAGAGATTGAAGGGGAAGGGATGGAGATGGAGATGGAGATGGAAATGGAAGGAAGGAAGGAAGATTGAAGGGGAAAGGAAGGAGATGGACAAGGAAGGAGATTGAAGGGGGAAGGAAGGATGGAGAGAGAGATTGAAGGGGAAGGGATGGAGATGGAAGGAAGGAAGATTGAAGGGGAAAGGAGATGGAGTAGGAAGGAAGATGAAGGGGAAGGAAGGAGAGAGAGATTGAAGGGGAAGGGATGGAGATAGAAATGAAGGACGGAAGGAAGGAAGATTGAAGGGGAAAGGAAGGAGATGGAGAAGGAAGGAGATTGAAGGGGAAGGGATGGAGATGGAGATGGAAATGGAAGGAAGGAAGGAAGATTGAAGGGGAAAGGAGATGGAGAAGGAAGGAAGATGAAGGGGAAAGGAAGGAGAGAGAGATTGAAGGGGAAGGGATGGAGATGGAAATGGAAGGAAGGAAGATTGAAGGGGAAAGGAAGGAGATGGACAAGGAAGGAGATTGAACGGTGAAGGAAGGAAGGAAGGAGATTGAAGGGGAAAGGAAGGAGATGGACAAGGAAGGAGATTGAAGGGGGAAGGAAGGAGAGATTGAAGGGGAAGGGATGGAGATGGAAAGAAGGAAGATTGACGGGAAAGGAGATGGAGAAGGAAGGAAGATGAAGGGGAAAAGAAGGAGAGAGAGATTGAAGGGGAAGGGATGGAGATGGAAATGGAAGGAAGGAAGGAAGGAAGATTGAAAAGGAAAGGAAGGAGATGGACAAGGAAGGAGATTGAAGGGGGAAGGAAGGAAGATTGAAGGGGAAAGGAAGGAGATGGACAAGGAAGGAGATTGAAGGGGGAAGGAAGGAGAGAGAGATTGAAGGGGAAGGGATGGAGATGGAAAGAAGGAAGATTGAAGGGGAAAGGAGATGGAGAAGGAAGGAAGATGAAGGGGAAAGGAAGGAGAGAGAGATTGAAGGGGAAGGGATGGAGATGGAGATGGAAATGGAAGGAAGGAAGGAAGATTGAAGGGGAAAGGAAGGAGATGGAGAAGGAAGGAGATTGAAGGTGAAGGAAGGAAGGAAGGAGAGAGAGATTGAAGGGGAAGAGATGGAAGGAAGGAAGATTGGAGGGGAAGGAAGGAAGGAAGGAAGATTGAAGGGAAAGGAAGGAGATGGACAAGGAAGGAGATTGAAGGGGAAGGAAGGAAGGAAGGAAGGAAGGAAGGAGATTGAAAGGGGAAGGAAGGAAGGAAGGAAGGAGAGAGAGATTGAAGGGGAAGGGATGGAGATGGAGATGGAGATGGAAATGGAAGGAAGGAAGGAAGATTGAAGGGAAAGGAAGGAGATGGACAAGGAAGGAGATTGAAGGGGGAAGGAAGGATGGAGAGAGAGATTGAAGGGGAAGGGATGGAGATGGAAGGAAGGAAGATTGAAGGGGAAAGGAGATGGAGTAGGAAGGAAGATGAAGGGGAAAGGAAGGAGAGAGAGATTGAAGGGGAAGGGATGGAGATAGAAATGGAAGGACGGAAGGAAGGAAGGAAGATTGAAGGGGAAAGGAAGGAGATGGACAAGGAAGGAGATTGAAGGGGGAAGGAAGGAGAGAGAGATTGAAGGGGAAGGGATGGAGATGGAAAGAAGGAAGATTGAAGGGGAAAGGAGATGGAGAAGGAAGGAAGATTGAAGGGGAAAGGAAGGAGAGAGAGATTGAAGGGAAGGGATGGAGATGGAGATGGAAATGAAGGAAGGAAGGAAGATTGAAGGGGAAAGGAAGGAGATGGACAAGGAAGGAGATTCAATGGGGAAGGAAGGAAGGAAGGAGATTGAAGGGGGAAGAACGGAAGAAAGGAGAGAGAGATTGAAGGGGAACGGATGGAGATGGAAATGGAAGGAAGGAAGGAAGATTGAAGGGGAAAGGAAGGAGATGGACAAGGAAGGAGATTGAAATGGGAAGAAGGATGGAGAGAGAGATTGAAGGGGAAGGGATGGAGATGGGAGGAAGGAAGATTGAAGGGGAAAGGAGATGGAGAAGGAAGGAAGATGAAGGGGAAAGGAAGGAGAGAGAGATTGAAGGGGAAGGGATGGAGATGTAAATTGAAGGAAGGAAGGAAGGGAGATTGAAGGGGAAAGGAAGGAGATGGACAAGGAAGGAGATTGAAGGGGGAAGGAAGGAGAGAGAGATTGAAGGGGAAGGGATGGAGATGGAAAGAAGGAAGATTGAAGGGGAAAGGAGATGGAGAAGGAAGGAAGATGAAGGGGAAAGGAAGGAGAGAGAGATTGAAGGGGAAGGGATGGAGATGGAGATGGAAATGGAAGGAAGGAAGGAAGATTGAAGGGGAAAGGAAGGAGATGGAGAAGGAAGGAGATTGAAGGTGAAGGAAGGAAGGAAGGAGAGAGAGATTGAAGGGGAAGAGATGGAAGGAAGGAAGATTGGAGGGGAAGGAAGGAAGGAAGGAAGATTGAAGGGGAAAGGAAGGAGATGGACAAGGAAGGAGATTGAAGGGGGAAGGAAGGAAGGAAGGAAGGAAGGAAGGAGATTGAAAGGGGAAGGAAGGAAGGAAGGAAGGAGAGAGAGATTGAAGGGGAAGGGATGGAGATGGAGATGGAGATGGAAATGGAAGGAAGGAAGGAAGATTGAAGGGGAAAGGAAGGAGATGGACAAGGAAGGAGATTGAAGGGGAAGGAAGGATGGAGAGAGAGATTGAAGGGGAAGGGATGGAGATGGAAGGAAGGAAGATTGAAGGGGAAAGGAGATGGAGTAGGAAGGAAGATGAAGGGGAAAGGAAGGAGAGAGAGATTGAAGGGGAAGGGATGGAGATAGAAATGGAAGGACGGAAGGAAGGAAGGAAGATTGAAGGGGAAAGGAAGGAGATGGACAAGGAAGGAGATTGAAGGGGGAAGGAAGGAGAGAGAGATTGAAGGGGAAGGGATGGAGATGGAAAGAAGGAAGATTGAAGGGGAAAGGAGATGGAGAAGGAAGGAAGATTGAAGGGGAAAGGAAGGAGAGAGAGATTGAAGGGGAAGGGATGGAGATGGAGATGGAAATGGAAGGAAGGAAGGAAGATTGAAGGGGAAAGGAAGGAGATGGACAAGGAAGGAGATTCAATGGGGAAGGAAGGAAGGAAGGAGATTGAAGGGGGAAGAACGGAAGGAAGGAGAGAGAGATTGAAGGGGAACGGATGGAGATGGAAATGGAAGGAAGGAAGGAAGATTGAAGGGGAAAGGAAGGAGATGGACAAGGAAGGAGATTGAAATGGGAAGGAAGGATGGAGAGAGAGATTGAAGGGGAAGGGATGGAGATGGGAGGAAGGAAGATTGAAGGGGAAAGGAGATGGAGAAGGAAGGAAGATGAAGGGAAAGGAAGGAGAGAGAGATTGAAGGGAAGGGATGGAGATGTAAATTGAAGGAAGGAAGGAAGGGAGATTGAAGGGGAAAGGAAGGAGATGGACAAGGAAGGAGATTGAAGGGGGAAGGAAGGAGAGAGAGATTGAAGGGGAAGGGATGGAGATGGAGATGGAGATGGAAATGGAAATGGAAGGAAGGAAGGAAGATTGAAGGGGAAAGGAAAGAGATGGACAAGGGAGGAGATTGAAGGGGGAAGGAAGGAAGGAGAGAGAGATTGAAGGGGAAGGGATGGAGATGGGAGGAAGGAAGATTGAAGGGGAAAGGAGATGGAGAAGGAAGGAAGATGAAGGGGAAAGGAAGGAGAGAGAGATTGAAGGGAAGGGATGGAGATGGAAATGGAAGGAAGGAAGGAAGGAAGATTGAAAAGGAAAGGAAGGAGATGGACAAGGTAGGAGATTGAAGGGGGAAGGAAGGAAGGAAGATTGAAGGGGAAAGGAAGGAGATGGACAAGGAAGGAGATTGAAGGGGGAAGGAAGGAGAGAGAGATTGAAGGGGAAGGGATGGAGATGGAAAGAAGGAAGATTGAAGGGGAAAGGAGATGGAGAAGGAAGGAAGATGAAGGGGAAAGGAAGGAGATGGAGAAGGAAGGAGATTGAAGGGGAAGGAAGGAAGGAAGGAGAGAGAGATTGAAGGGGAAGATATGGAAGGAAGGAAGATTGGAGGGGAAGGAAGGAAGGAAGGAAGATTGAAGGGGAAAGGAAGGAGATGGACAAGGAAGGAGATTGAAGGGGGAAGGAAGGAAGGAAGGAAGGAGATTGAAGGGGGAAGGAAGGAAGGAAGGAGAGAGAGATTGAAGGGGAAGGGATGGAGATGGAGATGGAGATGGAAATGGAAGGAAGGAAGGAAGATTGAAGGGGAAAGGAAGGAGATGGACAAGGAAGGAGATTGAAGGGGTAAGGAAGGAAGGAAGGAAGGAAGGAGAGAGAGATTGAAGGGGAAGAGATGGAAGGAAGGAAGATTGGAGTGGAAGGAAGGAAGGAAGGAAGATTGAAGGGGAAAGGAAGGAGATGGATAAGGAAGGAGATTGAAGGGGGACGGAAGGAAGGAAGGAGATTGAAGGGGGAAGGAAGGAAGGAAGATTGAAGGGGAAAGGAAGGAGATGGACAAGGAAGGAGATTGAAGGGGAAGGAAGGATGGAGAGAGAGATTGAAGGGGAAGGGATGGAGATGGAAGGAAGGAAGATTGAAGGGGAAAGGAGATGGAGTAGGAAGGAAGATGAAGGGGAAAGGAAGGAGAGAGAGATTGAAGGGGAAGGGATGGAGATAGAAATGGAAGGACGGAGGAAGGAAGATTGAAGGGGAAGGAAGGAGATGGACAAGGAAGGAGATTGAAGGGGAAGGAAGGAAGGAAGGAGATTGAAGGGGGAAGGAAGGAAGGAAGGAGAGAGAGATTGAAGGGGAAGGGATGGAGATGGAAAGAAGGAAGATTGAAGGGGAAAGGAGATGGAGAAGGAAGGAAGATTGAAGGGGAAAGGAAGGAGAGAGAGATTGAAGGGGAAGGGATGGAGATGGAGATGGAAATGGAAGGAAGGAAGGAAGATTGAAGGGAAAGGAAGGAGATGGACAAGGAAGGAGATTCAATGGGGAAGGAAGGAAGGAAGGAGATTGAAGGGGGAAGAAAGGAAGGAAGGAGAGAGAGATTGAAGGGGAACGGATGGAGATGGAAATGGAAGGAAGGAAGGAAGATTGAAGGGGAAAGGAAGGAGATGGACAAGGAAGGAGATTGAAATGGGAAGGAAGGATGGAGAGAGAGATTGAAGGTGAAGGGATGGAGATGGGAGGAAGGAAGATTGAAGGGGAAAGGAGATGGAGAAGGAAGGAAGATGAAGGGGAAAGGAAGGAGAGAGAGATTGAAGGGGAAGGGATGGAGATGTAAATTGAAGGAAGGAAGGAAGGGAGATTGAAGGGAAAGGAAGGAGATGGACAAGGAAGGAGATTGAAGGGGGAAGGAAGGAGAGAGAGATTGAAGGGGAAGGGATGGAGATGGAGATGGAGATGGAGATGGAAATGGAAGGAAGGAAGGAAGATTGAAGGGGAAAGGAAAGAGATGGACAAGGGAGGAGATTGAAGGGGGAAGGAAGGAAGGAGAGAGAGATTGAAGGGGAAGGGATGGAGATGGGAGGAAGGAAGATTGAAGGGGAAAGGAGATGGAGAAGGAAGGAAGATGAAGGGGAAAGGAAGGAGAGAGAGATTGAAGGGGAAGGGATGGAGATGGAAATGGAAGGAAGGAAGGAAGATTGAAGGGGAAAGGAAGGAGATGGACAAGGAAGGAGATTGAACGGGGAAGGAAGAAGGAAGGAAGATTGAAGGGGAAGAAGGAGATGGACAAGAAGGAGATTGAAGGCGAAGGAAGGGAGATTGAAGGGGAAGGGATGGAGATGGAAAGAAGGAAGATTGAAGGGGAAAGGAGATGGAGAAGGAAGGAAGATGAAGGGGAAAGGAAGGAGAGAGAGATTGAAGGGGAAGGGATGGAGATGGAAATGGAAGGAAGGAAGGAAGGAAGGAAGATTGAAAAGGAAAGGAAGGAGATGGACAAGGTAGGAGATTGAAGGGGGAAGGAAGGAAGGAAGATTGAAGGGAAAGGAAGGAGATGGACAAGGAAGGAGATTGAAGGGGAAGGAAGGAGAGAGAGATTGAAGGGGAAGGGATGGAGATGGAAAGAAGGAAGATTGAAGGGGAAAGGAGATGGAGAAGGAAGGAAGATGAAGGGGAAAGGAAGGAGAGAGAGATTGAAGGGGAAGGGATGGAGATGGAGATGGAAATGGAAGGAAGGAAGGAAGATTGAAGGGGAAAGGAAGGAGATGGAGAAGGAAGGAGATTGAAGGGGGAAGGAAGGAAGGAAGGAAGGAAGATTGAAGGGGAAAG
>JARGCV010001290.1:40000-42497 GCA_034064705.1 Bothrops alternatus | reverse complement strand
TCTTTCTTTCTTTCTTTCTTTCTTTCTTTCTATCTTTCTATCTATCTATCTATCTATCTATCTATCTATCTATCTATCTATTTATCTTTCTATCTTTCTATCTTTCTATCTTTCTATCTATCTATCTATCTATCTCATCCATCCATCCACCTATACATCCATTACTCTATCTATCTATCTATCTATCTATCTATCTATCTATCTATCTATCTATCTATCTATCTATCTATCTATCTATCTATCTATCTATCTTTCTATCTTTCTATCTTTCTATCTATCTATCTATCTATCTATCTATCTATCTATCTATCTATCTATCTATCTATCTATCTATCTATCTCATCCATCCATCTAGCTATGTATTCATCCATCCATCCACCTATCCATCCATTTATCTATCTATCTATCTATCTATCTATCTATCTATCTATCTATCTATCTATCTATCTATCTATCTATCTATCTATCTATCTATCTATCTATCTATCTATCTATCTATCTATCTATCTATCTCATCCATCCATCTAGCTATGTATTCAACCATCCATCCACCTATCCATCCATTACTATATCTATCTATCTATCTATCTATCTATCTATCTATCTATCTATCTATCTATCTATCTATCTATCTATCTATCTATCTATCTATCTATCTATCTATCTATCTATCTCATCCATCCATCTAGCTATATATTCATCCATCCATCCACCTATCCATCCATTTATCTATCTATCTATCTATCATCTATCTATCTATCTATCTATCTATCTATCTATCTATCTATCTATCTATCTATCTATCTATCTATCTATCTATCTCATCCATGCATCCACCTATACATCCATTACTCTATCTATCTATCTATCTATCTATCTATCTATCTATCTATCTATCTATCTATCTATCTATCTATCTATCTATCTATCTATCTATCTATCTATCTATCTATCTATCTATCTATCTATCTCATCCATCCATCCACCTATACATCCATTACTCTATCTATCTATCTATCTATCTATCTATCTATCTATCTATCTATCTATCTATCTATCTATCTATCTATCTATCTATCTATCTATCTATCTATCTATCTATCTCATCCATCTATCCACCTATACATCCATTACTCTATCTATCTATCTATCTATCTATCTATCGATCGATCGATCCATCTATCTATCTATGTCATCCATCCATCCACCTATACATCCATTACTCTATCTATCTATCTATCTATCTATCTATGTATCTATCTATCTACCGTGTTTCCCCGATAGTAAGACACCCCCGATTGTAAGACGTATCGGGGTTTTCAGGGGGTCGGCTAATATAAGCCGTACCCCGAAAGTAAGACATATTACTCCTGCCCACTTCCGCCTCCTGCTTAAAATACTTAAATACTTAAAATACTTAAATACTTAAAATACTTAAAATACTTAATATACTTAAAATACTTAAAATAAAACTGACAATTGTTTTCCAATCAATATAAGCCGTACCCCGAAAGTAAGACATAGTGGGGCTTTTGGGGATAAAAAGAAAGTGTGACACTGTCTTGCTTTCAGGGAAACACGGTATCTATCTATCTATCTATCTATCTATCTATCTATCTATCTATCTATCTATCTATCTATCTATCTATCTCATCCATCCATCCACCTATACATCCATTACTCTATCTATCTATCTATCTATCTATCTATCTATCTATCTATCTATCTATCTATCTATCTATCTATCTATCTATCTATCTATCTATCTATCTATCTATCTATCTATCTATCTATGTCATCCATCCATCCACCTATACATCCATTACTCTATCTATCTATCTATCTATCTATCTATCTATCTATCTATCTATCTATCTATCTATCTATCTATCTATCGATCGATCGATCCATCTATCTATCTATGTCATCCATCCATCCACCTATACATCCATTACTCTATCTATCTATCTATCTATCTATCTATCTATCTATCTATCTATCTATCTATCTATCTATCTATCTATCTATCTATCTATCTATCTATCTATCTATCTATCTATCTCATCCATCCATCCACCTATACATCCATTACTCTATCTATCTATCTATCTATCTATCTATCTATCTATCTATCTATCTATCTATCTATCTATCTATCTATCTATATCTATCTATCTATCTATCTATCTATCTATCTATCTATCTTTCTATCTTCTATCTTTCTATCTTTCTATCTATCTATCTATCTATCTATCTATCAATCTATCTATCTATCTATCTATCTATCTATCTATCTTTCTATCTTTCTATCTTTCTATCTTTCTATCTATCTATCTATCTATCTATCTATCTATCTATCTATCTATCTATCTATCTCATCCATCCATCTAGCTATGTATTCATCCATCCATCCACCTATCCATCCATTTATCTATCTATCTATCTATCTATCTATCTATCTATCTATCTATCTATCTATCTATCTATCTATCTATCT